>APFE031516881.1:55345-83387 GCA_000404065.3 Pinus taeda | reverse complement strand
TAATATTGTTGTGCCCCTATTGCCCCCATATTGTTATTACTGTGCCCCATAGAATCCCTCTATTGTTATTTTTGTGGCTTTATATTATTATTGTTAGGTCGACTGGGTTATATTGTGACTCCTTAGACTCCTATATATAGAAAGGAGCTTTAGTCATTTGTATCATCCAAGAATTGTTCATTTATTTAATGTAAAGAAGGTTGCCCCCTCGAAGACGCTGAATTCTAAGGCGTTGATCTATCTTTTCTATCTTTTCTTGACCTAGTTTCATGACAGATTTTTCCATCAAAAATATATTTTCCCTTGTCCAAATTGAGTGCTTCAAAAGTCAATTTTGGGCCTCTCAAAAAGAGGAATCTAATCCAGTGGTTGGAATTTGTGACTGAGCTGCCAAGTTAACATATAGTAGGAGCAAGAACCAATCAAAACACTTGAACCACTTTGGTATCCTAAGTTTTCTATATTGTTTGTAGAGGTGACCATAATGAAATTATTTAACCCACTTAAAATGGTTATCCTTTCATGAAATTTTCATGAGGTAGATGAAGATGTTAACTTCCCTTCATAAAAATATTGATTCATGATTCTAAAAAATGAGAAAGAACAAATCCAAATGTTAGACAACTCTATTTTTCCTAAGTTTACTTAATTGTTCTTTTAGGTGATTGTGATAAATTATTTTTATTGACAGGAACGAGAATTTTTGGAGAATCGATAACTTTGAAAGATCAGTGGTCTCTATTACACCAAATACAACTATTTCATGCATGCCACAAATAGTTAAGTTAAAACATGTCTCAAGAGACTTTAACCCACGCAGTTGGGGAAATGAATCCTTCGTCAAACCATTCAAACTACAATCTTTTGAAAATTGCAGTAAAATTATTTAACCCAAATAAGATGAATATACTTCATCATTTTTTATGAGAAGTAGAACAAGGTGTTCACTAACCTTTTTAAAAATAACCAATGAGTAGCAATGAAAACATCATACCATTATTTGATCTTCCTCAACTTTCCTCGTAGGTGAATGTAATAAAAATATTTAACCTACTTACGATGAAACTTTCAAAAGAGGGAGATAAGGATTTTCAATACCTTCCATGCAAAATTTAAGGCTTGACTCATAGTGACCAATGAATACCAATCAAAACATCATATCAATGTCACTACAAAAAAAATGGGAAAAGTCTGAACAATTAGAGTGTTAAATTTCCTTCCCTTGCTTCTTTTCCTTTGTTCATTGCAACAATCTTTATTTTTTTATCCCTGATGTTAAAAAAACAATCATGACATTAATCTTACCCCCAACTATTTTGTTCATCATTGACCATAGTTGATGGAATACATTGGTGGATTAAGAACTTGAACTCGAGTGGTTGATGATGTAGAGTATGGCAAGCAAATAACATATGTATAATTAACTCAAAATAAGATATTTGCAACATACATTTTTCTTATTGTTATTTTGATTTGATTTTTTGCATAATGGTTATTGACTAATCTTGATTTTGTATGCTACCCTTGCTAATGTTGACTACTCGAGTGGCTAGTTGACTCATCAAGTTGACACCCAACTGAGTTTTCGTCTATAATGTGAAATGGTCAACTCCTTGTCAAATCAACTAATCAAGTCGGTTAGTTAGTATAATTATTGTAACTATATAGTGGCAATATAGATATGTATGTACCCAACATTATGAAGGGTTTTTTGTTGGATCTCCACTAGTATTGTTATTTCTTTTTCCTTTTGTTCATTATGTATATTGTTATATAAGATTGCTTAGTGTACAAATCAGTGGTAACTAATATGTTTTATTCCTTTGATTACAACATTGGTTCCCTTTCTAACAATTTTTGAACCCGAGTAAATCAAACATGCATATCTAAACGACAAGTCTGGAAGAGATATAGGAGTTGCATTAGAGACATATCAATAAGTACTTGAAGAACAATGCCCAAAGAAACCAACTATTACTACCAGAAGCAAGGTTGCACTTCTTTACAAAAACCGCAAAAAATTCATTGAGTCAATCCCCTCATAATTGAAGAAATACATCAACCTGCCCATCTAATTCATCATCCCAAAAATGATGCGTGGTTGATGTTGAAATTAACAAATGAAGGATAGACAAATCAGCACAAGTGGGTGGAAAAATTACTTGGAAATTTTTGCAAGGAGCAAGAGATTCAAGGACACACTTCAATTGACAAAATCAAGGAAACATTTCATGACAATTTCCATGAAGGTTTTTGCTGCACTATACCTACCTTATTACACAAATTTCTCCTCGACAAGAGAGTCGAACATAATGTCAAGTATAGAGCCCCTTGGGAAACATTATCAAACTCTGACCACATCAAGCGTCAATTCAACAAGGAAAAAAATCTTGATGCTCACTCTAAATATACTGAAAAGGCGTGGGGTTATACTTTTTTAGCAAACGAATTTGTTCGTCAAAAATTTAGGCGCCAAAAAGAGTAAGTTGGAATCAAATATGGGGGATTAGATATTTGAGAGATAAATTGGAAAAAAAAAAAAAGACGAGAAGAAGAAGTTGATTGAAGTTGACGAACCGACATGAGAGGAAGACAGTTGATTGAAAAACCCAATGGAAAATGCAATATTATAAATGACCCAACTGACATCCAAAAAATCGAACAAGAAAAAAAATAGAAGAAATGACAAGGGATGTGCCAAGAAAGAAACCTCCAACAATCAAACCAAAAGAAAACTCCAGGGAAACAAATCGAGGATGCATAGGACTCATCTAAGAGATTTGGCACTCACATATTCACATGATTGAGTCGAGCCGAGAAACATTGCCCTAAAGGTTGATGCAACTAAAAGAATGAAAAATCATAAAATGGCCACAAAGAAAAATAAAAAAAAGTTAAATGAAAAATATGGTTGAAATATAAGTTAGCTCGTGGGAAAAAGTCTAGCATGAGCTCTACCCCTCTCATTAGCCATCACCTAATACCTAAGCACTTGATGCTCCATCTCATCAAAAGAAACCCTTGCATGTCCCATCCCTTATGAGCAAAAAATTGTCTCATCTTGAGGGGTAAAATAAATGCTACATAAAAAGCAAGCTTTGATCCTTGAGTTGACATGTGGCATTAAAATTTCTTTAGTGCCACATGTCAACTCCATACTAAGTATTGAAAGAACTATACATTATAAGATATCGCTCTATGGAACTATTTTACATAGTGTGGATATTTAAATATTCTATTTTTGGCTCACTTTAAGAAAAAAAATTGTTATTAATATTTCTTAAATGTCCCATGTTAACTCCATACCTGCACTGAAGGAATTTCACATCTTCCTACCACAATAAAATAGGATGTGATAATGGACAAAAAGAACAAAGAAGCTCCCAGCTCCTCTAGCGTAAAGCAGGTGGAACCAGACCCAGACCCAGAGGAATCCACGGCTAGGCAAATTAGTCATATAGATATAGATTAAATATGCTCTGCAGTTGTAAATTTTGGTCTTTACAGTTTATCAGGATCTACAGTAGCCTAGGAAGTTTTAGAAGCAGAACTACTAGAACTAGGATCAAGGAAGAGTCCCATTTTGTAATTCCTCTGATCCAAATCACTCAGAAAGCATTGTTTGTATGGAGAACTAAGTCCTTTTTTCAGCATATAATATAGCAACCAAACTTTGTCTATAAAAAAAAAAAAATAGGATGTGATAAACCAATATAAAAAATTATTTTAATTTCAATTACTTTTCTCTTTTTATAAAAATGATATAAAATTATTTTACCCAAGACTGGAAATATTTAATGATAAACCAATATAAAAAATTCTTTTACTTTCTATTACTTTTCTTTTTCTATAAAAATGATATAAAATTATTTTACCCCTGGGAATATTTAATTTAAGACCAATATTGAATATTTGTTTTATTATTAATTTTTTAAATTTCACATATAAACCCATCTCATAACCAAAAAAAATAAACATCTCCCTCATGCTGCATTGTAAAAAGTGCCTAAAACCCCTAAATAACTTAAATCTAGTTTTTATGAAACCCTTATTTTTACATTTGATAACATTAATTTCAAGCATGAAGGTGGTTCCACGAACTCTTTTTTTCGTTGACTTGAGTATGTCCCAAGAACCAAGTGGCACTTACATGACTTTGACTCCCATCACACATGTTAAGAGTGCTGATGACATTACACGTGTATCATGGTATCATTAGTCTCGCTAATTCAATCTTAACATGATGGTGTCCTATCACGAGGCATCTAATAAAATATGCATTGCCCTACATGTCTACTATGCAGGGAATGAACATCAACAGTGATACTATTCTCGCTGACACGGTAATGATGCAGCTTCTTTATATAGCCCTATTTCTGATTATCAAAAACATATAATTAGTTCTGCTAAGAATATATTTCATATGTTAATATAACTATAATTTATTCAGCTTGGCATACATTTTGAAAACAACCAATTTGTAAATTTCTCAACGCAAAGTAAAAGGCATTCAGTGACAGCAATAAATTGCTATAGATTCACACCTAGAACTCAAAAGCACAAGACAAATACAAACCAGGTTGCAAAGTTTTATGACGACCAGAAAACAACTAGCCTCAACAATTAACACCACAGATGAGCAATTCTAAACCAATGGCGTAGTGTCCATTTCAGTTAGATTCCTCACACCACTCATGGCCAACCATGAATAGCATTGGCTTTAACCTAGTAAAAGCATATTATCCTTCACAATAGAGCTCAATTTATGTCTTTAAGTTCTTGTAAGTAATTATAACGCGG
Source organism: Pinus taeda (assembly GCA_000404065.3). Classification (NCBI taxonomy): domain Eukaryota; kingdom Viridiplantae; phylum Streptophyta; class Pinopsida; order Pinales; family Pinaceae; genus Pinus; species Pinus taeda. The sequence goes on along the minus strand of APFE031516881.1, from coordinate 78,587 downwards.
CTCAAACAGCGACCATATTAATAACAAAAAGCAAATCTATAAACTTCGTGCTTATCCATGAGATTACAGAAATCAACTTCCCTATGTCTGGTCGCTAATACAACTGAAAAATCAAACATTAAGGAAATAATACTCAAAAGAGCCGACCAAAAAATAACAGAGGACAAAGGAAACTAGGTAGAACACTAAAATAATAAGCGCATCTTATGCTTCAATTTAAATAGCATTGATCATTGAAGGAATTAAAAACAAGAAACAAAAACCAATTCAACCATTATTTACAGAGGGGACATCGAGAACAACCATTGTTTACGGAGAATTGTTGTTTTCAGGATCTGCAGACTTGTTTCATGGAATTTTTGTGATATCAGTCTGGACAAATTACATCTGATCAAACAGTTAACCATCAGATTTATATCAACAATGTCATAAAAGCCTGAATCCATACTGCGGGAAACAATGCTTCGTAGAAAAGGGAGAATGGAAAAGATCAGACCTAGATGTGTAACAAAAAAAAATTAACCATCAGACTCCCAAAAAATCTATAAGTAATTTTTCTTAGAAAATATTTCATTACAAATGTAACTAAAATTTATTCAGCCTCTCATGCATTTTGATAACAGTAAATTTGGAAAATTCCCACTTGAACTCCAAAGCACAAGACAAAATAGGCTGCTATATATTCCCACTTTAACTCCAAAGCACAAGACAAATATAAACTAGGTCATGCAAAGTTTTATTTTAAGACCAGAAAACGATGCCTCATGTTAAAATTTGCAACTAGGGCCAATTTCCACTCTGGACAGCTCATTTGATGGATAGGTACTATCACTCTTCACTTGAATCAAGGTCAAACCATTCATCTACAAGTGTTGTATGTGCCCGATTTGAAGAACTTGGTGTTTATTTCTGCGATGGAAGATAAAGGCTTCAAAGTAGCATTCGTTGATGGAAAGGTACATATTTGGCAAAGAAACCCTAACGATGCATTCACACTTGGATTTAGAGTTGATGGTCTCTATCAAGTAGGAGGAAGTCCTTTGGGAACCCTGGCTAGCGATACTCCTCTTCTCTCTGAGCTATGGCACCGAAGATTTGCCCACTTACATTACCAAGCCTTACCTAGGGTAAGGAAGATGGTCATCGGTATGCATGAGTTCAATATGAACCATGAAGGTGTTTGTCAAGGTTGTGTAGCTGGGTGATGCAGGTAAAATAACATCTAACCATAGGCTTGCACTCATTAACATTAGCTCGCAACACTAAACTAAAAATGACACAATAGGTACACAAACTGAAAATGATTAATTAATAAAAAAAAAAAATTACAGGAGATATCATGGCCCAATGATTGGCCTCTCATTCCTCACACTCACTCACACACTTCTACATACATACATGTCTCATAGCCTCTCCTCAATTTATACAAATGGATTAGAACCCAAGTAGGTTCTAAATCCCTAAACTAACTCCCAAAATATCTCTCATACAATCCCTTATCCCCAGATAAGAGCTAACTAATCCATAATCCTCTCAAACCTTCCACAATTGATAAAATTGGCAACTAGGGCCAAACTCCACATAGGTCATCTTATTTATGACCGCTGATATTTTTCTTGGATTCCTCTCTTCGAGAGGTGTAGGATTGATCTAGAGATCATCCAATTCCGACATGTACAAATGAAGTTATGAATTATTTTTTATTATGGACAAATTGTCAAGGTCGGCCAGCGAACTTATGCAGGGTCAGAATCCTAATAGTCACGTCTATTCATCCTCAAAATTTGCTATAAATACATGAAGTCTTAGCCTCATTTGGACACGCTGGTCTTCACACTTCTCTCTCTCTCCCCTCATTGATTGGACGCAGATTTTTGGGCCTCTCTCTCTCCACATGTCTAAAATTTCAGGCGGCCGAAATTTCAAAAGCGAAATTTCAAGAGAGCGAATATTTCAACAATTTAACCATGTGTTGACCAGCAGCATTGACCTGTTTGACTATGTTTTTGGGTGAGATATTCTGTTTGGGAAAGCCACATTTTTGGGCACAGAAATCAAGGTCAAATGAACGTTCACTGCAATTAGGGTCGACTGTAGGGTTGGTTGTTTAACCAAGTTTGACTGAACTATTTTGGGTTGTTTTGAGGGCTTATTCATCTTGTTGTTTGGAGGCCGAAGTTCACTAAAGTTGACCAAATTGTTGAGAGTCAAATTTGCCTTGTTGACCAGCATTGACTTTTCTGGTTAGGGCTCTTTTACTACTGTTATAAAATACCAGATTTGTAAATTGTACTATATCTCTCTGCTAAACTATTGAAGACTATAAGAAGATTTGATCAAGGGTTTCCCCACATTGGGGTTTGTCCCTGGCTGGTGCCACATCTTGTGTCCTCTTGTCTTAGCTTGCCTTCTACTGTTTATATTTATTTTCTATCTACATTTTACTATCATGTTGATGTGATTGCTAATCTGAATATTGATTCTGGGCTATTGAAGAATTGAAGTAAAATTGCTCTAAAGCATAGAACATACGATTTTGCCTAAAATTAACATGGTATCAGAGTTGAGGTGAAGACAAAGCCCAAGCAAGAGTGAAAGAGAAATCACCAAACATAGTTGGACAAGGACAAAAGGCTCAATGGGTTCCTCATCCCACTTCCCCGCTGAAGACAAGCTCCTTGATAAACCTGACTATCATTGATGGAAGATGTCTCTTGATTTGACCTTGGAAGAACAAGAAGTGATGGATTATGTGCAGGGTAAAATCCTCGAGCCTCTTTCAAATGCACTGGTTGCTACGAAGACCAAGTACAATAGGGTTGAAGTCAAAGCAAAGGAGATTATCATAAATTCAATTGACAAGCGTTTGGTGGTCTACATCTCTGAATTGAAGACCTCCAAGGAGATCTACGACAAGTTGATCAGCATGTTCAAGTTTAGTAATGTTAATCAAATTCTATTTCTCAAGAATAAGTTGAAAGATATTACGAAGGTCAAGGACGCGGATATTCAATCCTACTTCTTAAGGATCACTGAGATCAAGAATGATGTACTTTCGATTGGAGAAGTCATTTCTGACAGGGAAATTACTCTCACCACCCTTGGAGGACTCCCACCTAAGTGGTATGTATTTAGAACCACTATACTCAACAATGATCGAATTCCAGGGTTTGAAGAATTGATGTCGAGATGCATTCAAGAAGAAACAAGAATGGTGGAGCAAGAAATGCCTTCTATTAGAAGCAACCCAAAAGGAGAAATAATGCAGGGTCAAAAGGTCATTTCCATGGAAATCCTAGATCTAAGGGAGGAAGGAAGGGCAGGTGTTTTGTTTGCAATAAGTTTGGCCACTATACAAGGAAGTTTCCAAATAGAAAGGACACATCACATGATGATTATCACAATCATTCTAGGGGAAACTTCAACAACAACGATCAAAGGAATGGCAGGTCCAATGGCAAGGGAAAAAGGAACGTGGGACATCAAGGAAATGGTCGACTCTCCAAGAAATCAAGGAACTCCGGGTATGAAGAACCAATGTTGTTAACAATAAGAAAAAAGAGTACTATCTTATATTGGCCCTCTCCACTGCCTCATCTCCATACACTTTGGGAAATTGGTTGATTGATAGTGGTGCCTCAAGGCACTTCACCGGATACAAGGAAGCCCCCTCTAATCTGATAGAAAAGGAGACAAACTTGGAGATCATCCTTGGAGACAATGCCACCTATCCCGGGAAGGGAGTAGGGAATGTTACCCTTCAATTGAATCAAGGTAACACAATTCATTTGCAAGAAGTACTATATGTACCCGATCTCAAGAAGAACCCGGTGTCCATTTCGGCAATGGAAGATAAAGGATTCAAGGTGGCTTTTATTGATGGAAAGGTACATGTTTGGAAAAGAAATTTTTAAGATGCTTTTACTCTTGGGTTTAGGGTTGACACTTTGTATCAAGTTGGAGGAAGTCCATTAGGAGCTATGTCTTGCAACGCATCTCTACAATCTAAACTATGGCACCAGAGGTTTGCCTATCTTCATTGTAAGGCCCTACCCGATGTGAGACAGATGGTGACAGGTATGCCCGAATTCAAAGTAGAGCATGAAGGTGTATGTCCAGGATGTGTCGAAGGAAAACTTACAAAGGGACCATTCCCCTCAAGTAATAGCAAGACCACAGACATATTGCAATTGATCCACTCCAACATACTGGTATGATGCTCGTAAACTCTTTGGGAGGATATTTATATTATCTCACCTGTACGGATGATTACTCTCGCAAAACCTGGATCTACTTCTTGAAGAAGGATGAAGTGTTCACCTGGTTCCGACACTTCAAAGCCTTTATCGAAAACCAATCTGAGAAGAAAATCAAGATATTGAGAACTGGTAATGGGACCGAGTAGGAATCCAATGAATTCCAAGATTATCGCAGAGAAGTTGGCATTAAGAGGGAGACTACAACACCATACACTCCCAAGCAGAATGGTGTGTTTGAAAGGAAGAATAGCACTATTGTAGAAGTTGTTTGTGCCATGCTTCATGATCAAGGGCTTCCGAAGTTCCTATGGGTTGAAGTTTCAAATATCGTTGTGTATGTTCAAATCCGATGCCCTCATCAAGCATTGGACTCCTAGACTCCCAAAGAAATGTTCACTGGTAAGAAACAAGATGTCTCTCATTTTAGAATTTTCGGAAGCCTCGTATATTTTCATGTGTTGAAAGATAAAAGAAGCAAATTGGGTGCATCTAGGAAGAAAGGAATCTTTGTGGACTATAGTGAAAATTCTAAGGGATGTAGAATTTATGTGGTTGGTCAAAGGGAAGTTGAGATAAGTCATGATGTCACCTTCGATGAAGATATGGCCCTCAGGTAGATCAACCTTCCTATCCCAAGGAACGACAAAGAAGCTGACACCGGAAAACAAAGTGCAAAAGAAGATGAAACATTGCCAGATGTTGATAAACTTATGGATCCTAGTCATCCTCCTCCTCAAGAGCCCTCCTCCTCCAAGAGGAGACCCTCATGGCTTAGGGAGACTCTCGAAGATGCCGAGAGACATATTGCACCAAGGGGGACCTTCCGTGAAAGCAACAAGTCGAACAGGTATCAAGGATACTTGACTGTCATGAGCACTATCATTCATAATGAGCCTTCATCATTTGAAGAAGTCGTGAAGCAACAAGTATGGAAGGATGCTATGAATGAAGAATACGAGTCAATTATGAAGAATGATGTCTGGGATGTGGTCCCTAGACCCCAAGACAAATTGGTTGTCACCTCTAAGTGGCTCTACAAAATCAAGCATGGTGCTAATGGAAGTGCAGAAAATTTCAAGGCTCACTTTGTTGCTCGAGGCTTCTTTCAAAAAGAAGGTGTAGATTACGATGAGATATTTGCACATGTTGCCCGATACACCACCATCCGCTAGATCATAACCCTTGCTACCTCGCAAGGATGGAACCTACATCAGATGGATGTCAAGACCGCTTTCTTGCATGGTTCGATCAAAGAGGAAGTCTATGTGGAACAACCCGAGGGGTTTGAGGTTCATGACCGGGAATCTCATGTATGCAGGTTGAAGAAAGCTCTCTATGGATTCAAGCAAGCACCCTGGGCTTATATGAGAGGATCGATAGCTATCTGATGATGCTGAGATTCACTAGAAGTGAAGTCGATCTGAACCTTTACTTTAAGGTTGAAAATGATAAACCTCTCATTCTGGTACTTTATGTGGACGGCCTCTTTCTGATAGGTGCAGACCCTCTCATTCACAAATGTAAGAGGGAGTTGGCTTCTGAATTTGAGATGAAGGACCTATGCACCACTTCCTAGGGTTGGAGGTCTGGCAAAAGCCAGGTGAAATTTTTCCAATCTCAAGGAAAATATGTTGTGAAGATATTGGAAAGATTTGGGATGGTGGACGGCAAGTCTGTGACTGCCCCGATGGAACTTAACTTTAAGAAGTTATATGGTAGTGCTGCTGGACCTGAATTAGGAAATGCTTCTAAGTATCGTCAACTCATAGGAGCATTGATGTTCTTGGTGAACTCCCGTCCGGACATATGTTTTGCAATTAACACATTGAGCCAATATGTGGTTGAGCCTCATCATATACATTGGATTGGTGCCAAGAATCTTCTGAGATATCTTCGGGGCACAATCACTCATGGACTAAGATACACTGCAGGAGATGTGAGGCTGCATGGTTCTTTTGATGCTAATTACGCTAGCAATGTGGTGGACGCAAGAGCACTTTTGGATGTTGTTTTTCTTTGGGTTCTACTTCAATATCCTAGATGAGAAAGAAGCTGAAATCAGTTGCCTTGAGCACCACTGAGGTCGAATACATAGCTGCTAGTATAGCCTCCTGTGAAGCTATCTGGTTGAGGAAGCTCTTCGGTGAGTTGTTTCGACATGTGTTGATACCACCATGATCCTCTGCGACAACCAGAGTGGGACCTGATTATCATAGAACCTCGTGTTTTATGATGGCTCCAAGCATATAGATATCAGGTACCAATTTATTCGGGATATGGTACAATGAGGAGCAATAAGGCTCCATCAAATTGGGACTCATGAGTAGGTCGCCAATATTTTGACAAAGCCCCTAGGGAAGGTCAAGTTCTTGGCTTTCGAGAATGACTTGGAGTCGCAGAGAGACCCCCTTATGAGGGTCCTGTATGATATGGACATTGAACTCTGGGAGCTCTGGGGGGCTTGGGGTACTTCTTGGAGCGATGAGCAACCATAGAGTGAGTGGCTCAGCCTTCCCCTAATTGTTTGCTATGTAAAGGGTGAGTGGTTCAGCCTTCCCCTATGATACCCCTTGGCGACATGTAGGTAGGATGAGTAGCTCATCCTTCTCCTGCTGAGACATCCTACCCTAGTTGAGAGGAAGTGTTAAAATTTACAACTAGGGCCAAACTCCACATGGGTCATCTTATTTATGATAGTTGATATCTTTCTTAGATTCCTCTCTCCGAGAGGTGTAGAATTGATCTAGAGATCATCTGATTCCGAGATGTACAAATGAAGTTATGAATTTATTTTGATTATGGACAAATTGTACTACCGATGCACGCATCGTGTACTACCGTACTCCCTATGCTAGGATGACCGATATTGATCTGGTATCAATGGAACTAATTTCGGGTCAGTAAGAGTGATATGAGACACTCTCTTTTGATTGGAATTGACTTCGGGTCAGTGAGAGTGGTATGAGACACTCTCTTTTATTTGGGACTAACTTCGGGTCAGTAGAGAATGGTATGATACATTCTCGATCACTTCTTCATAGTTCAGCAGAGTAGTACAGAGTAGTGCATTGATGGCACAGATAGTACAGATTGGCAGATGGATTAGCAGATGTAGTTCTCCCTAGTTGAAAGGGAGTGTTAAAATTGAAAACTAGGGCCAAACTCCACATGGGTCATCTTATTTATGACAGTTGATATTTTTCTTGGATTCCTCTCTCTGAGAGGTGTAGGGTTGATCTAGAGATCATCTGATTCCGACATGTACAAATGAAGTTATGAGTTTTATTTCGATTATGGACAAATTGTCAAGATCAGCCAGCGAACTTATGTAGGCTCAGAAGCCCAACAGTCACGTCTATTCATCCTCAACGTTTGCTACAAATATATGATGCCTTAGCCTCATTTGGACACACTCATCTTCACACTTCTCTCTCTCCTCATTGACTGGGTGCGGATTTCTGGGCCACTCTCTCTCCACGTCCGAAATTTCAAGAGAGCGAAATTTTAGGAGGCCGAAATTTCAAGAAAGTGAAATTTCAGGAGGCCGAAATTTCAAGAGAGCAAAATTTCAAGAAGCCGAATTTTTGGACAGTTTGACCATGCATTGACCAACAGCGTTCACCTGTTTCACTGTGTTTTGGGTGAGAATTTTGTTTGGGTAGGCCACATTTTGGGCACAAAAATCGAGGTCAAATGTTGACTTTGACCAGCGTTGACTACAACTAGGGTTGACCACAAGGTTGGATGTTTGACCAAGTTTGCCTGGACTATTTTGGGTTGTTTTGAGGGCTTGTTGTTTGAAGGCCGAAGTTGATTGAAGTTGACCAAATTGTTGAGGGTCAAATCTACCCTATTGACCAGCGTTGACTTTTCTGGTTAAGGCTCTTTTACTGCTGTTACAAAATATCAGATTTGTAAATTGTACTCTCTTTGCTAAACTATTGAAGACTATAAGAAGGTTTGATCAAGGGTTTCCCCACATTTGGGTTTGTCCCTGGCTGGTGCCACATCTTGTATCCTCTTATCTTGGCTAGTCTTCCATTGTTTATATTTATGTTCTATCTGCATTTTACTATCATGTTGATGTGATTGCTAATCTGAATATTGATATTGGGCTATTAAAGAAATTGAAGTAAAATTGCTCTAAAGCATAAGCATAGAACAAACCATTTTGCCTAAAATTAACAACAACACTCTCGAATCTTCTTCTATTTTCAATAATCATCACTCTCTTAAAAACTATAGGAAAATACATTAATTAATTAAATCCTAACTTCACAAACTAACTCCTCTAATAAACAATTGACCCAGGATAGATGCACCTGCATCAGACTCCCCAGGGAAAATAAAATCATGGTCTCCCGACCATTAATCTTCAATAGATGATAAAACTCCACCTGGATCCCAAACATTGGTCTGTCATTGATCAATTACTTTGTCATATTGTTGATGTTCTGTGGTTTCTTCTTTCGTCTTCAAGGCTTCCAAACTTTATGTTGTAGTTGTCCTCCCTTTTAGTTGATGTATATTTGTGCAGTCAAATGTATCTTATTGTTATCCTTGCTTTTTCTTTGTTCAATGGGCATCTTCTAAGATTCTTTCAACATTAGCTTCTTCATTTCTTCAATTTTGATATTTAACTTGTCTTCTTGTTGCACATTATTGTTTGTTTGCTGAACTTTGTTGTCGATCTCTATGCTTCCATTGCACCAAGTTTGTCGATTTGAAGGCATGTTGATGTGATTGCTAATCTGAATATTGATACTGGGATAGTAAAGAAATTGAAGTAAAATTGCTCTAAAGCATAGAACATGCCATTTTGCCTAAAATTAAGAACAATAATCTTGAATCTTCTTCGATTTTCAATTATCATCACTCTCTTAAAAACTATAGGAAAATACATTAATTAATTAAATCCTAACTTTACAAACTAATTCCTTTAATAAACAATTGACACAGGTTAGATGCACTTGCATCAAACTCCCTAGGTAAAAGAAAAACATGGTCTCCCGACCATTAATCTTTAATAGATGATAAAACTCCGCCTGGCCCAAACTTTGGTCTGTCGCTGATCAATTACTTTGTCATATTGTTGATGTTTTGTGGTTTTCTTCTTTCGTCTTCCAGGCTTCCAAAATTTATGTCGTAGTTGTCCTCCCTTTTTGCTGATGTATATTTGTGCAGTCAGATGTATCTTATTGTTATCCTTGCTTTTTCTTTGTTCAATGGACATCTTCTGATATTCTTTCAACATCAGCTTCTTCATTTCTTCAATTTTGATATTTAACTTGTCTTCTCATTTCACATTATTGTTTGTTTGATGAACTTTGTTGTCAATCTCTACGCTTTCGTTGCACAAAATTTGTCGATTTGAAGGCATGTTGTATTCCATCTTAATTTCCTTTGTGTCACGCTCTAGCTTTGGATTGTCCAACCATTCTTCTAAGAACTTTAGTTTTGTTGCAATATCTCTCTTGTTGACATTTGACCCATCATTTTTCAATTCATGAGCAACCTGCTTCATTTTTGTATCAATTTGTTGTTCAGCAATATATCTTGCATCCACACACCAATGTTAGATTTAAAAACATGAGGTTTGACAGATGAATCTGTCTTCAAGTCTTCATGTTGCTCTTCTGAACAATCTGTAGCGTCCTCTGTGGAAATCGAACTAACGTTCATTTCATCATGAATTTTGATGCCTCACAAACCAAATTCTTCCACTCCAGCGCTGAAACCTCATCAACATTCGCTTATAAGAAATTTCTGCAACTATGAACAAAAAGTTCCTGCAATTGCTCAATATAAAATTATCATTATAAAAATTAAACCAATGACACCAAAATTGACAATATCCCCAGATAGTGATTAACCTTGCCTTTTTCCAACCAAATGCAAATTTCAATTCAAGGATTTCAAGCCACTGGAAATTTCAAAATCAAACCAAACACTAAAAATCATAGTTCTGGACTCGATACCATCTATTTCCTCCATGTAGATAGTAAACGATTAGTGGCCCTTAATAGTAATACACCTTCAACACAATAAGTAGCAAGCAACGTTGCTTCTCCACGTATACTTCTGCAACAACTATTTGATTAACAAACACATACATCTTTTTACTTTCACGCAGGTGTCCTTCTGACTATGATTCATTGACGACTACTTCGTTATATGCTAGCCACTCCTCTTTGGTTACGCTAACTCCTTTGACTCGCACGTTTTGGAATTATCTTGTTTATGGATCATGAACTATCTGAGTTCTCACAACCACTCAACTTTAGCTCTGATACCAAAAATTGATGCAAGTAAAATAACATCTAACCATAGGCATGCACTCATTAACATTAGCTCACAACACTACACTGAAAATGACATAATAGGTATACACATAAACTGAAAATGATTAATTAATAAAACAAAATAATTACAGGAGAAATCATGGCCCAATGATTGGCCTCTCATTCCTAACACGCACTCACACACTTCTACATACATACATGTCTCATAGCCTCTCTTGAATTTATACAAATGGATTAGAACCCAAGTAGGTTCTAGATCCCTAAAATAACTCCCAAAATATCTCTCATAATCCCTAACATCTCTCATCCAATCCCTTATCCCTAGATAAGAGCTAACTAATCCATAATCCTCTCAAACCTTCCACAATACTCTCGAATCTTCTTCTATTTTCAATAATCATCATTCTCTCTTAAAAACTATAGGAAAATACATTAATTAATTAAATCCTAACTTTACAGACTAACTCCTCTAATAAACAATTGACCCAGGTTAGATGCACCTCCATCACTGGGAAACTTACAAAGGGACCATTCCCTTCTAGTGAAAGCAAGACTATCGATATTCTTCAATTGGTACATTCTGACCTATCTGGTATGTTGTCCATAACATCGTTGGGAGGATACTTATACTATGCAATCTTTGTGGGTGACTTCTCATGCAAAACATGGATCTATTTCTTAAAGAAGGATGAAGTGTTCAAATGGTTCCGTTCTTTCAAGGCATTGGTGGAAAATCAAGTAGGAAGAAGATCAAGGTATTGAGGATCGACAATGGAACCGAATACGAATCAAAAGAATTCAATGACTTTTGCAAAGAGGTTGGCATTAAGAGGGAGACAATTGTTCCATATACTCCTGAGCAAAACGGCGTTGCTAAAAGGAAAATCCGAACAATCATGAAATCCACCACGTGTCATGCTCCATGATCAAGGTCTACCAAAGTTCCTATGGGAAGAAGCTGCCAACATTGTCATGTACATTCAAAATAGAAGCCCGCATCAAGCATTGGATTTCAAGACACCCAAGGAAGTTTTCACTGGTAAGAAACTTGATGTTTCTCATTTTAGAATTTTTCGTTGTCTCGTATACTTTCATGTCCCTAAAGATAAAAGAAACAAGATGGAAGCATCTGGGAAGAAAGGTATATTTGTTGGCTACAATAAAAATTCAAAGGCATATAGAATCTATGTTTTTGGTCAAAGAAGGATGATGATGATAATGCAAAAAAACAGGATGAACCTCCAACGAATGAGATTGTGCCCGATGTTGATGGTCCAATGGATCCTACTGATCCACCTCTTGGTGATCCCTCTACCTCAAGGAAAAGACCTCTATGGTTCAAAGATACTCTCGAAGATGTTGAAAAACATACTGCTCCAAGAAGGGCATTTTGCGAAAGTAAGAAGCCAAACAGGTATCAAGGGATATTGGCTGCTATGAATACTATTGTTCAAGTTGAACCATGCATGTTTGAAGAAGTCATAAAGCACCAAGAATGGAAGGATGCAATGAATGAGGAATATGAATTCATCATGAAGAATGACATCTGGGACGTGGTGCCTAGACCCAAGGACAAGTCCATAGTCACCTCGAAATGACTTTACAAATTAAACATGGAACTAATGGGAGTGTTGAAAAAGGTATGGCCAAGTTCGTTGCTCGAGGCTTCTCTCAAAAAGGATTGGACTATGATGAGATATTTGCAAAACATGGATCTATTTCTTAGAGAAGGATGAAGTGTTCAAATGGTTTCGTTCTTTCAAAGCATTGGTGGAAAATCAAGTAGGAAGAAGATCAAGGTATTGAGGATCGACAATGGAACCGAATACGAATCAAAAGAATTCAATGACTTTTGCAAAGAGGTTGGCATTAAGAGGGAGACAATTGTTCCATATACCCCTGAGCAAAATGGTGTTGCTAAAAGGAAAATCCGAACAATCATGAAATCCACCACGTGCCATGCTCCATGATCAAGGTCTACCAATGTTCCTATGGGAAGAAGCTGCCAACATTGTCGTGTACGTTCAAAATAGAAGCCCGCATCAAGCATTGGATTTCAATACAACCAAGGAAGTTTTCACTGGTAAGAAACTTTATGTTTCTCATTTTAGAATTTTTCGTTGTCTCGTATACTTTCATGTGCCTAAAGATAAAAGAAACAAGATGGAAGCATCTGGGAAGAAAGGTATATTTGTTGGCTACAATAAGGAAAAGACCTCTATGGTTCAAAGATACTCTCGAAGATGTTGAAAAACATACTGCTCCAAGAGGGGCATTTCGCGAAAGTAAAAAGCCAAACAGTTATCAAGGGATATTGGCTGCTATGAATACTATTGTTCAAGTTGAACCATGCATGTTTGAAGAAGTCATAAAGCACCAAGAATGGAAAGATGCAATGAATGAGGAATATGAATTCATCATGAAGAATGACGTCTGGGACGTGGTGCCTAGACCCAAGGACAAGTCCATAGTCACCTCAAAATGACTTTACAAATTAAACATGGAACTAATGGGAGTGTTGAAAAAGGTATGGCCAGGTTCGTTGCTCGAGGCTTCTCTCAAAAAGGATTGGACTATGATGAGATATTTGCACCGATTGCCTGATATACCATTATTCAATCTATTATTTCCCTCGTCACTCAAGGATGGAGCCTACATCAAATGGACGTTAAGACTGCTTTCTTGCATGGCTCACTTGAGCAAGAAGTCTACTTGGAACAACCTCAAGGGTTTGAAGCACAAGATCAAAGGACGCGCATGTATGCAGGTTGAAGAAATCCCTCTATGGGTTGAAGCAAGCCCCTAGGGCTTGGTACAAGAGGATTGATAGTTATCTTATGAAGTTGGGATTCACGCCAACCTATACTTCAAGGTTGAAAAGGACATGCCTCTCATTTTGGTCCTTTATGTTGATAATCTCTTTTTTACAGGTGTCGACCCTCTCATTTATCAACGCAAGAGGGGTTGACTTCCAAGTTCGAGATAAAGGACCCAAGATTGATGCACTACTTCCTAGGCCTTGAGCTCTGGTAAAAGCCAGGTGAGATTTCCCTTTCTCAAGGAAAATACGTTGTGAAGTTTCTAGAGAGATGTGAGATGGTGGATTGCAATTATGCATCTACTCTGATGGAACTCAACTTCAGAAAGCTATGTGGAAGTGTTGTTGGGCTCGAAATTCTAATTGGCAAACCCTTCCGAGTATCGACAACTTGTGGGGGGTATGATGTTCTTGGTAAACTCCCGACCTGACATGTTTCATTGTGAATACGTTGAGTCAATTTATGGTTGAGCCTCATCACATACATTGGATTGCCGATAAGAATCGCTTAAGATATCTCCGTGGCACAATCAACTATGGGCTAAGATACACTACCGAAAATTTGAAGCTACATGGATATATTGATGTTGATTGGGCTAGCAATGTGGTGGATAGAAAGAGCATGTCAAGATGTTGCTTCTCATTAGGATTTGATTCGATTTCTTGGATGAGCAGGAAGTAGAAATCGATTGCTTTAAGCACCGCCAAGGCTAAATACATCAGCTAGTATGCCCTGTTGTGAAGCTATTTGGTTGAGGAAGTTCTTCAGTGAGCTATCTGAGTACATGTTGGATACCACCGTGATATATTGCGACAACCAAAGTGGGATTCGCCTTTCAGAGAATCTCGTGTTTCACGACCGCTCCAAGCACATTGATATCAGGTACCACTTTATCTGGGATATGGTACAACAGAGAGCAATAAAGCTCCAACACATCAAGATCAATGAGCAGATTGTTGACATTCTCACGAAGCCCTTGGGGATGGTCAAATTCTTAGCCTTCCAAATGGGAGGGTCCTTCTTGAGTTGAAGATTGAACTTTGGGTGCTCCTGGGGGGCTTGGGGTACTTCTTGGAGATATGAGCGGCCATAGGGTGAGTGGTTCACCTTCCCCTATAGGTGCATTGTGTACAGGGTGAGTGGTTCACCTTCCCCTGTGATACCCCATTATGGTTGACATGTGTGTAGGGTGAGTGGTTCACCTTCCCCTACGACTGATGACACGTGTGTAGGGTGAGTGGTTCACCTACCCCTACGATTGATGATATATGCATAGGATGAGTGGTTCACTTTTTCCTGTGGATGCCCCAGCATACATCCTACCCATGTAGTCCGAAACTGATGTTGACTGGTTTTTAGTGTGGTGGATAGAAAGAGAACGTCAGGATGTTGCTTCTCATTAGGATCTGCTTCGATTTCTTGGATGAGCAGGAAGTAGAAATCAATTGGTTTAAGCACCGCCAAGGCCGAATACATTGCAGCTAGTATGGCCTGTTATGAAGCTATTTGGTTGAAGAAGTTCTTCAGTGAGCTTTTGAGCATGTACTGGATACCATCGTGATCTATTGCGACAACCAAAGTGGGATTCGCCTTTCAGAGAATCTCGCGTTCCACGACCGCTCTAAGCACACTAATATCAGGTACCACTTTATCTGGGATATGGTACAACGGGGAGCAATAAGGCTCCAACACATCAAGATCAATGAGCAAATTGTTGACATTCTCACGAAGCCCTTGGGGAAGGTCAAATTCTTAACCTTCCGAGAGAGACTTGTCGTAGAAGGACCCTCCCATGAGGGTCCTGCTTGAGTTGGACACTGAACTTTGGGTGCTCCTGGGGGCTTGGGGTACTTCTTGGAGATATGAGCAACCATAGGGTGAGTGGTTCACCTTCCCCTATAGGTGTGTTGTGTACAGGGTGAGTGGTTCACCTTCCCCTGTGAGACCCCACCATGATTGATGTGTGTAGGGTGAGTGGTTCACCTTCCCCTACGATTGGTGACACGTGTGTAGGGTGAGTAGTTCACCTACCCCTACGATTGATGATATATGCATAGGATGAGTGGTTCACCTTCTCCTGTGGATGCCCTAGCATACATCCTACCCATGTAGTCTAAGACTGATGTTCACTGGGTTTGTAGTGTGTCGGATAGAAAGAGAACGTCAAGATGTTGCTTCTCATTAGGATCTATTTCAATTTCTTGGATGAGCAAGAAGTAGAAATCGGTTGGTTTAAGCACCACCAAGGCCGAATACAGTGCAGCTAGTATGGCCTGTTGTGAAGCTATTTGGTTGAGGAAGTTCTTCAGTGAGCTATTTGAGCACGTACTGGATACCACCGTGATCTATTGCGACAACCAAAGAAACATTCACCTTTCAGAGAATCTCGCGTTCCACGACCGCTTTAAGCACATTGATATCAGGTACCACTTTATCTAGGATATGGTACAACGTGGAGCAATAAGGCTCCAACACATCAGGATCGAGGAGAAAATTGTTGACATTCTCATGAAGCCCTTGGGGAAGGTCAAATTCTTAGCCTTTTGAGAGAGACTTAGAGTCATAGAAGGACCCTCCCATGAGGGTCCTGCTTGAGTTGGACATTTAACTCTAGGTGCTCCTTGGGGGCTTGGGGTACTTCTTGGAGATATGAGCGACCATAGGGTGAGAGGTTCACCTTCCCCTATACGTGCGTTGTGTACAGGGTGAGTGGATGAGTGGTTCACCTTCCCCTGTGATACCCCATTACGGTTGACATGTGTGTAGGGTAAGTGGTTCACCTTCCCCTATGATTGATGACACGTGTGTAGCGTGAGTGGTTCACCTTCCCCTACGATTGATGATATATGATGCATAGGATGAGTGGTTCACCTTCTCCTATGGATGCCCCAGCATACATCCTACCCATGTAGTTTGGGACTGATGTTGACTGGGTTGGTAGTGTGGTGGATAGAAAGAGCACGTCAGGATGTTGCTTCTCACTAGGATTTGCTTTGATTTCTTCAATGAGTAAGACGCAGAAATCAGTTGCTTTAACCATTGTCGAGGTCGAATACATTGCAACTACTATGGCTTGTTGTGAAGCTATTTGGTTGAGGAAGTTCTTCAATGAGTTATTTGAGCATGTGTTGGATACCACCGTGATTTTTGCGACAACCAAAGTGGGATTCACCTTTCAAAGAATCTCGTGTACCACAACCACTCTATGCGCATTGATATCAAGTACCAGTTTATCTGGGATATGGTACAACAAGGGGCAATAAGGCTACAACACATCAGGATCAATGAGTAGATTGCTGACATTCTCACGAAGCCCTTGGGGAAGGTCAAATTATTAGCCTTCAGAGAGACTTAGAGTCGTAGAAGGACCCTCCCATGAGGGTCTCGATTGAGTTGGACATTGAACTTTGGGTGCTCCTGGGGGCTTGGGGTATTTCTTGGAGATATGAGCAACCATAGGGTGAGTGGTTCACCTTCCTCTGTGATACCCATTATGGTTGACATGTGTGTAGGGTGAGTAAGTCACCATCCACTACAATTGATGACACATGTGTGTAGGGTGAATGGTTCACCTTCCCCTATGATTGATGATATATACATAAGATGAGTGGTTCATCTTCTCCTGCGCACGCCCCAGCATATATCCTACCCATTTAGTTCGGGACTCGTGGGAAGTACCTCTCATCTAGCCAATGAGTTGGAAAAAGAGGGTAAGGACCACAACAATACAGATGGACACATCGTGTACTGTCATACTCCCTATGTCTAAGATGCATGGTGTTCACCACTTGATCTAGGATCATGTCTCTAGACTGACTTTTGTCAGTGGAGAAAAGTAAGGTCTTGTGACTCTCTCTCGATCGATTCTTCTTCATTATCTATATCAGTGTTCAGCAGAGCAAAGATGAGATACCGAGATGGTACATGACAACAAGGTGGCATGATGATCGATGATGATGGATGGATTGGCAGGTTGAATTCTCCCTAGTTGAGAGGGAATGTTAAAATTGGCAACTAGGGCCAAATTCCACTTTGGATAGCTCATGTGATGGAGATGATGATTGCATTGAATTCCTCTTTTGAGAAGACCAAAATCGACCTAAAAATCATCAAATTTGGACAAAAAGAATGTGTATTTGAATTTATGCCCACACGTGCAAATTGTCAAGGTTGGCCACATCATCATGTAGCTCATGAAACCCAAGAGACATGACACTTCACCCTCAACGACTTGTATAAATATAAGTGAACTTCAACCTCATTTGGCACCTCACTCACTCACTCATCCTTCTCACCTTCTCTCACTGGTTCGTATAGCAATTGGGCACATCTTCTCATTCACACATGTGGCAAGGAGGACGAATTTCAGAACAAAAGTGTAGGGCCAAAAACTTCAAAAGTTGACTACAGTTTGACCAGCGTTGACTTTGACTTTCTAGGCAAATTTTGAGTTTGATCTTTTCGTTTATTTTCTGTTTGGGCAAGTCGTACTATTTGGCAAAGAAATCAACATAATCTGGGCACTTTGGCCGCAGAGATAAATTGCAAGTTGGCCACGGACTTCAGGGCAGAATTTGACAAAGTTTGACCGTGTTGAAAATAGCAACAAGAAATGATAGAAATAGAATCCAAAAATTCCAATTTAATTTGTCCTTGAATTAAACTGTGAATTAAAATCGAATTCTTTTCTCATAGAAACTTGTAATAGTTAACTTAAGAATTTCGAGTTGAAAGTCTTTCTGTCGTCATGTGTATGTTCTCCCTATTTTATAGGAGTTCAATATGAGTTAATTGTGAGTTGTAATTAGACAACTCCGTTTACTGAGTTAAGTTCAGTTAAATTAGTTCCAAACTGTTTGAGGAACTAAAAGTGAGTTAACAGTGAGTTGGATCATTAATAAACTCAACTAGTGCTACTCTAGTTAACTGAAGATTCACTCATCAGAAACTCATGCATGTCGAATCTGAGAAAGACCCAGTTGAGACTAGAGTGCAGGGACAGTGTGCTATTTGTTGTAGTATTTTCTAAGTTGTACAGATAGTGCATGCAATCAAGCACTGAACCTTGAAGGGATTGAGCAATTTTGGATGCATTGATTTCCCTTTAAGATGGGCTAATCAACCATAGGAATTGCACAAGGAAATAGGGGCTTGGAGAGCTGGAGAATTGGCTAAGTGTTGGCCAAGAGTTTGCTTGTGAACTGGAGATTGATTTTACTGAATGTTGGGATTGTTCTTGTGAGAACAAGCATTGTAATCTCATCTTGAATTTCTGATTAATGCAATACAAATAGTGGGATTCTGCGTTGTGGCTTTCCCCAAATATTTATTGTGTTATGTGCCTTTGGTGTTCTTCCTCTTGTCGATTATTGTTTTGCTCGATCTTTCTGTGCTTCTATTGTAAAGAGTAGAAGTAGATTATTGTCTCTTGTTTTAGTAGATTACATAAGCTTGTGAATCTACAGGAAAATCTACATGGTATCAGAGCTAGATTTGTAGGATAATTCTACATGGTATCGGAACTGAGAACAATATACTAGAGGAGATTTCGAAGTTTTGAGTTTTGGGTTACAAGTGAAATTCGAATTTGCAATACATACTTTAGGATTGACAAGATGGCGTTCTACAATTTGCAGCTCGAGTATGCCTTGGATGGCAGCTCAAATTATATTATAGCCTGGAAGAACAAGATGGAGGCCGTGTTGGAGCGTAATGGCTTGAAGGAATTCGTTTATCCAGACATTCCTAAGCCACCAGCATCGGATGCTCAGAATCTGGCCGAATGGAAGAAGTGTGCGGCAAGGGCGAAGCGAATAATCCTTGAGGGAATTCGAAACCACATTGTCTCGAGTCTCCATGGGAAGGAAACTCTACATGCTATGTGGAAAGCATTGAAGGACCTTTTCCAAAGTAGCAGTGACCAAAGGAAGTTGACACTAACAGATAAACTTCGAAAAATCAAGAAGGAGGCAGGCGAGACTATTCCAAAATACTTGACCAAGTTCATTCAATGTTGTGATGAACTTGGAAGTGTTGGAATCATGGTTGTCGAGGAAGAAATGGTGAGCCTTTCTCTTCTTGTACTCCCAAAGAGTTGCCATAGTTATCAGGACAATGTCAATGGTCGGGAGAAGTTGCCAGATTGGGAATGACTATGGTCAGATTTGATGCAGGATGAGATCAGGAGGAACACCAGAGATGGGACCTCTTCCAAGGAAGTGGAAGAGGATTTTGCCTTAGCGAGTAAGGCAAAGTGGGCCAAGGGAGAGAAGTCCCAAGGTGAGGAGGGAGGAAAGAAGTTGGACTTGATGAAAGTCAAGTGTTTTCACTATCACGAGCACAAGCACTATGCCAAGAATTGCCCACAGAAGAAAGCAAGCACAAAGGAGTCAACAGTAGTAACAGCAGGTGAAGCTCTAGCTTCACAATTTGAACTTGATTTCACTCTCATTGCATGCATGGTCGGCACTGCCATGGGAGCCGTGTGGTATCTTGACAGCGGTGCCTCATTCCATCTGACGGGGAATAGAGATCTCTTTAGTGATTTTGAGGAGAAAGACCTCAAGCAGAGCATAGAGTTTGGAGATGACGAGAGGTATAGAGCTACCGAGATCGGTACGGTTACCCTTCAGAGGGAGTCTGGCTCCCCTCTCAGGATCACAGATTTGATGTATGTTCCACGACTAAAGAAGAATCTTGTTTCAGTGGCGGTATTGGAAGACCATGGCTATAATGTGGTTTTTAGTAAGGGAAAGGTTTCTTTACACACATCACCACGGGACAGGTGAAACAGAACGGTGCACAGGTCAAGAACTTGTATGCTCTTAAGGTTCAAGATGCATGCAAAGCCTTGAGGAGCAAGGCAAAGGTTAGTGACTTAGTGGTTGAGAGGGAGAGTAAATTACCTCTCAACATGCAACCCCAGAAGAAGCCTCAGAAGCAGCTTCAGTGTTGAAATTTGGTACCGGAGGACAGGTGGTTCCCTTAGGCTTTGATCTTTGGCCTAGGGAAAAGTGTCCAAAAGAATTTAATTTTTCTCCTAAAGTGACTTTATAATTTTTATAAAGTTAAAATCTAATTTAAAAGTGACTTTAAGTGATAAAGTTACTAAGTCTAATTTTAAAGTGACTTTTATAAAGTCAATGAAAAATTAGAAAGGAAAAGTGACTTTGGAAATAAATGACTAAGTGGGTCTTTATTAAAGTGAGGTGAATTAAAAAATAGAAAGTGAGATTTAAATGAGCATTTAATCTCAGCCATTGATCTAAATCTATTTCAGCCATTGGATTTAGGGATCACCCAAAAGTCACTTAGGGTTAGATTAAGGGAGGAAAAGGAGGAAAAGATCATTCATTCTTTCATGAGCAGATTGGGAGAAGGAGAGCAAGAGAGCAAGCGAGATTTCTGGACAGGAAGGAGAAAGAGGCAGCAGCTTGGCACACATACCAAGGCAACACTTCAGCAAATCCGTACAGTTGAAAGAACAAGCAGTAAAAGGCAAATTTTTGCTGAGCAAATAGGGAAAAACTTTTTTTTTTGGGCACGAATTTCGAGGAGGCGATTTTCTGCACAGAAACATAGTTCTGTCCGTACAGTCTATACGGTCATCCGTACAGTTCGTACAGTCTATACGGTCGTCCGTACAGTTCGTACAGTCGGTACGGTTCGTACATATGTACGTCCGTACAATCCGTACATCAGTACGGTCCGTACAGTTCGTACAACAAATTTCCAGATTGCCTGTTAGGCTGAAAAACAGATAAGTTTGTTTGCTGAAAATTTTTGCTGAAAATTTTCTCACTGTAAAAGGCATTTTCCAGAAATAAAGAAGAGCTCTCAAACTGGTTTCCCCAAGAGTTGTAGGGGGTTTTTCCAGGGTCACATTGACCAAAATCCTCAATGTTTAAATGTGTTTTAATGGCTCTTTGTTACTGCTGATTTTTATTTCTGCAATTTCCAGCATTCTATAAAATTTCCAGAATTTGTGTTTTCAGCAAATTTATTTTTTCCAGCTTGTTGAATGTATGGTTATGGGAAAGGGCATTTAACTACATGGGAGAAATAAAGTGACACTGAAAACCGGGGTGGGAAAACAGAAATTTCTACACGGTATCAAAGCTTGAGTGCTGAAGGGCAGTTTGGGACAGCAAGGAGAAAAATTACAGCTGCTGATTTTTCACTAAGAAAATTCCAGCAAGCTGATTTTTCACAAACAGCAGTTTTATCTTTACTACAGCAGTGCTATTTTTTCAGTTTTACTACAGCAGGATGTCATTGGGATTGAGGGTGGAGGATAAGTTGGATGGGCATACAAATTACAGTGTTTGGAAGGAGAGAATACAGAGTATCTTTGAGGAGGCAGAAGTCAGGGATATCATGGTGCATACCACACAGAACCCTGTTGTTGTGCCTACTGATGCTACTCAGTTGACTGCTTATAATAAAAAGAACAACAAGGGTAAGAGGCTGATTCTAGACGGAATCAAAGACCATTGTATTCCTCATGTGAGAGGAAAGAGCAATGCCCATGAGATGTGGACAGCATTGTCTAATCTCTACCAGAGTACCAATGAGAACCGGAAAATGGTTCTGAAGGAGAAACTGAAAAACATTAAGATGGGTAATGATAGTGCAGCTGGATATCTCACAAAGATTACTAATGTGAGAGATGAGTTGGCAGCGATTGGAGAGGTCATTCCACCCACTGAGTTGGTGCGGATTGCAGTGAATGGCCTCCCACGTTCATGGTTGAACTTTGTTGATGGGGTTTGTGCACGTGAGACCCTTCCCACATGGGAGAGGTTTTGGGATGATTGCATTCAGACAGAGATCAGGAAAGGTCAACTTGGGGTAGCCAAGCCAGTTGAGCAGGATGAGGATGTAGCACTGTTGGCAGGAGGCAAGAAAGGCAAAGGGAAGAAGCAGGCTTCCACAAGCAGTGGTGGGGGCAAAGGTAAAGGTAAAGGTAAACAGGGGAACACACAGAAGGACTATTCTAAGGTGAAGTGTGGGAATTGTCAAAAGATAGGACATTATGCAGTTGTGTGTTCAGAGAAGAAGAAGAAGAAGGGGAAGGACCAGAGTTTGCCAGCTTCAGCAGAGGTTGAGGACTTTGCAGGTCGTTTTGACCGGGAGTTTGCGTTCACTATGTGTGAGTCCTCTAGTGTAGGATCACCTGCCACAGAGGTTCAGAGGGAGCATACTTTTCCCTCGATTAGCAGAGCATCTTCAGGTATCTAGTATGTGGACAGTGGGGCTTCACGTCATATGACAGGAGTCCGTGAGTACTTCTCAGAGCTTTCAGAGAGTGGCACTGATATGGAGGCAGTACTCGGTGATGACAGAGTTGTTAGAGCAGTCGGGGTGGGGACACTGACATTTCAAAGGGAGTCCAAACCTCTCTTGAAAGTGTCAGATGTTCTTTATGTGCCAGGGATGAGGAAGAACCTCATATTCGTCTCAGCTTTGGAGGACAGAGGATATGAGGTACTGTTCAGGGGAGGACAGGTGTTGATGTATCCCAGGGGCACTCCAGCTAATTCAGCTAGAGTGATAGGTGTACGCCATGCAAAGGTGTACAAGTTTGCATTGCAGCCCCTTTTGGCATTGAGCAGTAGTACCGACAGCAGAGCTAGCAGTTTTGAGCTGTGTGAGATTTGGCACCGCAGGATGGGGCATATGTATCATGGAACCTTGAGGACATTGTGGGAGATCACTACAGGTGTGCCAGATTTCAGTATTGATCACTTTGATACTTGCAGAGGTTGTGCGATGGGCAAGTTTTCCAAATCCCCTTTTCCCAGCAGTGACAGCAAAGCGACTGGGATACTTGATTTGATTCATTCCGATGTGAGCGGTCGGA
>APFE031516881.1:21285-55264 GCA_000404065.3 Pinus taeda | reverse complement strand
GCAGGCAGGAGGACAGCAGACAGACAGTCAGGAGTTCAGGCTACTGATGGTGATGAGGAGGAGGAGTTTCATCTCCTATGGGAGAAGCATGCTCAGGGAAGAGGAAGCTCAAGTGGCTTCAGGACACCTTGAGAGATGCCACATCTGTTGCTGAGCCGAAGAGGCCGGTCAGAGAGAGTAGACCACCTGAGAGATTTTGTAGCTATATGGCGATGGTTACAAGCATCCTTGACTCTGAGCCTTCTAGCTATGAGGAGGCAGCTAGCCAGCAGGTTTGGAGAGAGGCCATGCAGGAGGAGTATTCTTCTATCATGAAGAATGATGTTTGGGAGGTGGTGCTGAGGCCTGAGGGAAAATCCGTGGTTACTTGCAAATGGCTTTACAAGGTAAAGCATGCTGCAGATGGCAGCATTGAGAAATTCAAAGCGAAGTTTGTGGCTAGAGGGTTCTCCCAGGTAGAGGGAGTTGATTATGAGGAGACCTTCACTCCCGTGGCTCGATATACTTCGAGTCGCTCCATTATATCGATAGCAGCAGAAATGGGTTGGAAGATCCACTAGATGGATGTGAAGACTACATTTCTCAGTGGCTTCATACAGGAGGAGGTGTACATTGAGCAGCCACATGGCTATGAGGTGCATGGGTAGGAGTCCCATGTGTGCAGACTGAAGAAGGCCCTTTATGGCCTGAAGCAAGCTCCCAGAGCTTGGTACTCCAGGATAGATACATACTTGCAGGGGATGGATTTCACAAAGAGTGAGGCAAATCCGAACCTTTACTTTATTGTGATTGGTGAGGAACCTCTCATTCTCGTGGTGTATGTGGATGACTTGGTCATTACAGGTGCAGAGAGACTCATAGAGCACTACAAGAAAGATCTTGCGGCGGAGTTTGAGATGAAGGACATTGGCTTGATGCATTACTTTTTGGGTTTGGAGGTGTGGCAAGAGGAGGGGCATTTCTTCCTGGGGCAGGGGAAGTATATTGTGGACATCCTTAACAGATTCCACATGGAGGATTGTAGACCCATGTCGACACCGATGATTACCAACTGGAAGAAGCTTCATGCTTCGGATTCCGAGTTGGCGGATCCCACATTGTACAGGCAGCTGATTGGTTCCTTGATGTATTTGGTCAACACTAGACCAGATGTCTGTTTTGCAGTCACCGCGATGAGTCAGTTTATGTGTGAGCCTAGGAAGGTTCACTGGGTGGCTGCAAAACACATTTTGCGGTACTTGCAGGGTACAGTGGATTATGGTTTGGACTATAGGCAGGGACATGGGGTGAGATTGGCAGGATACACTGATTCTGATTGGGCAGGTTGTGCTTCTGATAGGAAGAGCACTTCAGAGTGCTGTTTTAGGTTGGGTTCAGCAGTAGTGTCATGGTTCAGCCGGAAGCAGCAGTCAGTAGCACTGAGTTCAGCGGAAGCAGAGTATATGGCAGCCAGTCTAGCTAGTTGTGAGGCCATCTGGCTTCGCAAGATGTTGTTTGGTTTATTTGGTCAGCCGTTGAGACCTTCAATGATTTACTGTGATAACCAGAGTTGCATTAAACTCACGGAGAATCCAGTATTTCGTGACAGGTCAAAGCATATCGGGATCAGATATCATTTCATTAGAGACTATGTTCAGAAGGGGGCTGTGAAGCTTGAGTATATTTCCACTGATGAGCAGGTTGCAGATATTCTTACCAAAGCCTTACCATGGGGCAAGCATGTCTACTTCAGAGACAAGATGGGTGTGGTGAGGAACACCATCCTCGGTAAGAGGGAGTGTTGAAATTTGGTATCGGAGGACAGGTGGTTCCCTTAGGCTTTGATCTTTGGCCTAGGGAAAAGTGTCCAAAAGAATTTAATTTTTCTCCTAAAGTGACTTTATAATTTTTATAAAGTTAAATCTAATTTAAAAGTGACTTTAAGTGATAAAGTTACTAAAGTCTAATTTTAAAGTGACTTTTATAAAGTCAATGTAAAATTAGAAAGGAAAAGTGACTTTTGGAAATAAATGACTAAGTGGGTCTTTATTAAAGTGGGGTGAATTAAAAAATAGAAAGCGAGATTTAAATGAGCATTTAATCTCAGCCATAGATCTCAATCTATTTCAGCCATTGGATTTAGGGATCACCCAAAAGTCACTTAGGGTTAGATTAAGGGAGGAAAAGGAGGAAAAGATCATTCATTCTTTCATGAGCAGATTGGGAGAAGGAGAGCAAGAGAGCAAGGGAGATTTCTGGACAGGAAGGAGAAAGAGGCAGCAGCTTGGCACACATACCAAGGCAGCACTTCAGCAAATCTGTACAGCTGAAAGAACAAGTAGTAAAAGGCAGATTTTTGCTGAGCAAACAGGGAAAAACTGATTTTTTGGGCACGAATTTCGAGGAGGCGATTTTCTGCACGAAAACCGAGGTATGTTCGTACAGTCCGTATGGTCGTCTGTACAGTCCGTATAGTCTGTACGGTCTGTACGTCCGTACAGTTCGTACAGCAAATTTCCAGATTGTCTGTTAAGCTGAAAAATAGATAAGTTTGCTTGCTAGAAAAATTTGTTTTGCTGAAAATTTTCTCACTGTAAAAGGCATTTTCCAGAAATAAAGAAGAGCTCTCAAACTGGTTTTCCCCAAGAGTTGTAGGGGGTTTTTCCAGGGTCACATTGACCAAAAATCTCAGTGTTTAAATGTGTTTTAATGGCTCTTTGTTACTGCTGATTTTTATTTCTGCAATTTCTAGCGTTCTGTAAAATTTCCAGAATTTGTGTTTTCAGCAAATTTATTTTTTCCAGCTTGTTGAATGTATGGTTATAGGAAAGGGCATTTAACTACATGGGAGAAATAAGGTGAAACTGAAAACCGGGGTGGGAAAACAGAAATTTCTACATTGAGGAAGTTGTGGAGCAGCGACAACTACAGAAGTTGAGAGGAGACCGAGTGGAAAGATCCACTCAAGTAGAGGAGTCTCAGAAGCAATCTCAGAAAATTGTGGAGCAGCCACAATTGGAGAAGCTGAGGAGGAGACAGAGTGGAGGCATCCAGTCATTCAAAGACCTCTAGTAGGGGGAAATTTTGAGTCAGGTGGGCAGAGGGATCACATGCAGCCATACCTCCAGGTGTGAGGTGGGGCGATGTAAGGTGATAGTCCCAAGAGGGCCGAAATTGAGCAAGGTCCATTGAGTGGTTTTATCTCATGGATCGTACCTTGCTACGGGAGCCCAAAGTACATAGTAGTAGGAGGAATCAGTGGAAAGTCAGAGATCAAAGTGACAGAGGCTAAAGCAGTCAGATACTGAAAAAGCATAAAAAAGGGTTGACAACAGTGCAAAAAGGCGGAGACAACATAAGCGCAGAGTTTTCAGTTGATAGAGGAAATAGAGTCAGAGAATTTGATGACAAGGGCATCATTCTGATTTAGGTTGATGTTTTTTTGTTTTTGGAGTTACTGGAGCAACAACACTAGAGAGAAATGTGGCATGCAGAACATTCCAAAGGTTCAAGATCGGGATCGAGTTGAATTCATTTCTTGTTGAGAGGGAGTGTTGAAAATAGCAACAAGAAATGATAAAAATAGAATCCAGAAATTCAAGTTTAATTTGTCTTTGAATTAAACTGTGAATTAAAATCGAATTCTTTTCTCATAGAAACTTGTAATAATTAACTAAGTAAATTTGACTTAGTTAACTTAGGAATTTCAAGTTGAAAGTATTTCTATGGTCATGTGTATGTTCTCCCTACTTTATAGGAGTCCAGTATGAATTAATTGTGAGTTGTAAATAGACAACTCAGTTTACTGAGTTAAGTTCAGTTAATTAGTTCCAAACTGTTTGAGAAACTAATAGTGAGTTAACAGTCAGTTGAGTCATTAATGAACTCAACTAGTGCTACTCTAGTTAATTGAAGATTCACTCATCAGAAACTCATGCATGTCGAATCAAAGAAAAGATGGGGCCCCTCCAACCTTCTTTTTTAATATCTGCCCAGCCCCTCAGCCCACCTCGGCCCCGCCCTAGGCTTATCTTTTTAAGGCTTACCTCTGGCCTTCATCCCCTCAACCTCGACCCTCGCCCTTCGGCCCCTTCGACCCCGCCCTAGGCTTATCTTTTTTAATATTTGCCTTTCCTCAACCCATACTGAGCCCAACCCCTCGGCCCAACCCTATAATGGATTTTAATAGTTAACTAAGTAAATTTGACTTAGTTAACTTAGGAATTTCGAGTTGAAAGTCTTTATATTGTCATGTGTATGTTCTCCCTACTTTATAGGAGTCCAGTATGAGTTAATTGTGAGTTGCAATCAGACATTTACTGAGTTAAGTTAAGTTAAATTAGTTCTAAACTGTTTGGGGAACTAATAGTGAGTTAACAGTCAGTTGAGTCATTAATGAACTCAACTAGTGCTACTCTAGTTAACTGAAGATTCACTCATAAGAAACTCATGCATGTCGAATCATAGAAAGACCCAGTTGAGACTAGAGTGCAAGGACAGTGTACTATTTGTTGTAGAATTTTCTGAGTTGTACACATAGTTCATGCAATCAAGAACTGAACCTTGAAGGGATTGTGCAGTTTTGAATGCACTGATTTCCCTTTAAGATGGGCTAATCAGCCATAGGAATTGCGCAAGGAAATAGGGGCTTGGACAACTGAAGAATTGGCTAAGTGTTGGCCAAGAGTTTGCTTGTGAGTTGGAGATTGATTTTACTAAGTGTTGGGATTGTTCTTGTGAGAACAAGCACTGTAATCTCATCTTGGATTTCTAATTAATGCAATACAAATAGTGGGGTTTTGAGTTGTGGCTTTCCCCATATATTTATTGTATTATGTGCCTTTGATGTTCTTCCTCTTGTCGATTATTGTTTTGCTCGATCTTTATGTGCTTTAGCTATAAAGAGTAGAAGTAGATTCCTGTCTCTTGTTTTAGTAGATTACGTGAGCTTGTGAATCTACAAGAAAATCTACAGACCGCTGACTTGGGCTGAATTTGACCACTCCAGGAGACCGAGTTTGATTGCTTTTGAACGAGCTTCAAAGAGGATGATTTGTTGCGTTGACCATCTTTGACTTTCTGGTTAGGATTGAATTTCACTGCAGTTGACTGTAGACTTGACAGGGTAGTCTTGACTTTGATTTAGCAAGTCAATTTTGACATTTGTATTATCTCCCTCTATTGAACATTTGATATAATAATAAGAAGAATTGATCAAAGGGTTTTCCCCATCTTGGAGTTTTTCCCTAGCATCCGCCAAATATGTTTTGAAGAATCTAGGGCAATTAGGTGCAATGTGATTCTTCTTGACTTGATAACAATTTGTGAAGCACTTTTACAATTATCTTAGCTTGATCTTCTTCTTATTATTAGTGTGTGTGTTTCATCAAACTTCTACCAAAAACATAAAAACAAGAACACAAATGTTGGCTCTCTACCAGGGCCAAAACCTCTCTTCTCTTGAGAGGAAAACCCTTCGGTAAGTTTTCTCTTATTGAAGCTTCTTTCTTGATCAATGCCAAACCCTAGTCCCTTGACAAGAAGATCCTCCAAGCACAAGTCAAGTCCTCCTTTTCTCTACAATTGTTTCCCCAACACTTCGTTTACATTCTTTCTGGGACTTCGTTCCCTAGTACTTCATCCTTCTTCCGACACTTCGTTCTTTCTTAGTGTGACAGCACTGCAGCCCTAATTTTCGCACGTGAAAGAGGTACCCTAGAGAATTAGGGTCCTTTTACCTTCAATAGAGAGAGTCTTCTTCGCTTGCCTTGAGAGGCCTTGTAGGCCTAATTTCTAACCCAAACAATGATGAACATGTGACTGTGACCCTACCGTTGATATAACCGCAGAATGTCCTATTTTTTCTCGCACGTGTCACTGTATTAACCCTGGAAAACAGTGCTTTCCACTTCAGCTTTTCTCCTCCTTCCTTCGCTGCCCCAGAAGACCTCTTCTTTGTCCTTTGTTACCCTTTTCATAGCCTCTTCCCTTCACAGATTTCAGAGCTGCTTGGTGGATATTGTAATGGAGTGGACAAACTCTATTTATAGAGGAATGTCCCTCCTTTTAGGCCGACTTGTTATGCTTACTTCGAAGGGTTTCTTTGGTGGTGTCACATGCTTGAAGGAGACTCTTTCATGGTGCCTTTGCATAGGAGGGGACTTGACTTTGCTTGGAGGTGACTTCCTTGACTCTTATACACAATGTAACATGCCATTAAGGTCTTTACATTAATTCTTTTGACCTTTTGATTTACCTATAGCACTTTAACATGTGCTAGACCTACTTCAATGAGCAAAAAACTCATTGACATATATTATAAAAATAATATTTATTTTCTTGAATAAATACAAATATCAAAAGTACATTTATAAAAACCGGACCTAGTTACATTTCCTTCAACAATCTGGTGTTCTCTTGTCTTGGCTTGTCTTTTGCATTTTGTTATTTCATGTTCCATCTACAGTTACTGTCAATGGGATTAATGGTCAATGTGATTGCTACTTGGAACTAAATTGGAAATTGTCATTGGACTGCTAAAGGACACTGAAATAATTGTGCTAAGCATAGAACATACCATTATTAACTAAAATTAACACCTCAACACTTAACAACACAGATCTGTGATTCTAAACCATTGGCTCAATGTCCATTTTAGTTAGATTCCTCAAACCACTCATGGGCAACCATGAACAGCATTGGTATAACCAAGCAAAAACGTATTATCCTTCACAATAAAGTTCAATTTGTGATATTAAGTACTTTAAATAATTATAATCGTGGGAAACCATTAGCCGCATTAATTTAACCGAGTAAAAACATAGTCCTTCACAATAAAGTTCAATTTGTGATCTTACGTACTTGTACATAGTTATAACGCAGCTCAAACAGCCATCATATTAATAATTAAAATATGTGGTCACCAATACAACTGAAACATCAAGCATGATGGGAATAATAATGAAAAAAGCCTGCCAAGAAACAACAGAAGAGAAGACCTAGGAAACTACATTGAACATTGGATAGTCATCTCACCTTATAATCACTTTAACTACCATTTATCATTGAAAGAATTGAAAACAAGATACAAAGACCAAATCAGCCATCTTTTTTACACAGGGGGCTTGGAGAACGTCCATTTTTTACTGGAAATCTTTGTTTTGAGAATCTGCAGACTTGTTTCATGAATATTTTGTGATATCAGAGTCCAAACAAATGACGTGTTCAGACAATTAACCATCAGATTCATATCAACAATCTTACAAAACCCTAAATGCATAGAGGGATTTAGCATCAGAAATGATGCTTCATAGAAAAAGGGGAATGGAAAAGATCAGACCTCCTAGATGGGTACCAAAGACAATAAAGCTTAGGCAGAACTCCACAAATAATCCCATTGCTGAATCAAAACATCTATTCCTAGTAACTCTCTCCTGGACATTGTTAATGCCTCGAGTTTGTGTTGTGTAGCCACCTTCAAATATCAGTAATCTACAAAATTATGAGGTGAAACCAAACCCAAATTACCGCAAAATGTTCTTTACTTTCTGTCATCCCCATGTTTCATCTGTGAGCCCTGCCCCAGGTTCCAGAAACTAATTGTACACTTTCCAAAGCATATCAAAAACAATTGCAGGATAGTGATCACAAACTAATAGGTTGTCAGACTTCTGGATTTGCTTCATAATGAGTTTCCAGAGACAGAAAATGCAGGAAATAACAGATCACCATGGGGGCTGTAAACAGAGTTGTCACGCAAATTGACCACCTGTAATTCACATATTTTAATAAATGGAGCCATCTACATTAAACATTCAGGGAATGATAAATAAGAAACATTGAGAAGGGTATTTTTTTTAAAATAAGCAATTTAAAAGGATGATCACTTACCTGCATTTCTATCATTTCTTCTCCTTTTTGATCTGTGATTGTGCTCTCTTTCATGATAATGATTATAAAGAATGTCCAGGTTAGATGTGTCGCTATCTTTGACTTCGCTATTTATCTTTTCTTTTCTCATTTCTCTAGTCTTCTCTTTCTTGTGTTTTTTTCTGCATTTAACAAGCTTAATGAACTTGATTTCATCAACTTGAAAATATTATAGAAAAACAACAAACATGAAATAAAGTCAAAACAAATATGATGCAAATGGGTGGAAAATGTCAGTAGATTATTTAGATCAGCACCAGTTACTGAGAAGACGCTGACCAGGCTACAATAAAATGCTAGTGTAGAAAATAATTGAGGTATTTTAGATTCCCAAACCTCTCCACTTCCATAAATTTTGATTTGTCATCCGAAGGTGACAATAGCCAGTCAACACAACCAGTATCTGGAGGCTTCAAAGATCCACAGATATCCAAGAAGGATTCTTCTTGCACACTACAACATGACAATTTCCAAAGACAGTTACATAAAAAATATTTTTTGTGCACACGATCTTCATTTCTACCAAATGCTATAATTGTAAATAAAACAGTTCTGAGTCAACAAATATTCATAGACAAGATCATTCTGGTATTCTTTAGATATGTAACATTCCTTTTTCCTGATACTTGCAAGAAGGAAGTAAAATGCGACCGAACCATCAACTTCCCCTATACTCAATGCAGAAAAGGGAAAATTTTCCCAACATCACAAAATTGAACAAGTCATTGATGAGAGTTTTCTTGTATTTAACCAAATCTCACCTGTCACATCTCAAGATTATATGCCACATCACAAACAAATTGATGACCTGTACTGATTTGCTACATGATTTGGCATTCAATAAAATTGGTTTCTTTTTCTTCCACGATTTTGTGTGTTTAGTTATGAAACACTTGACATTGTTGACAATGCACCTAGGCACTACTTGCTATTTTCAACTTACTCAAATTATTTGCTAGGAGTGGGCATCTTCTTGCTTGTGGCTACTAGTTTAAAAGAGCATACTAGACCAACTTTGACTTTGCACCAACAAGATAAGATAAATGCAATATACCTCCAGAATTCATATATTATATTCTATGTAAATATTATCTATTTAAGGACGTAACTATTGAATATATTAAGCCTATAAAATTATAAATATAAGAGGCATAAATATAAATGGAAAAATGAATGTTTCCAGTGAAATCATTTGAAACCTATAAAAATTTCTCATTTCCCACCCCGGTTTTCAGTTTCACCTTATTTCTCTAAAATAGTTAAATGCCCTTTCCCATATCCATACATTCAACAACTGAGAAACCAAATAAGATAAAAATATATATATATAATATATAAAAATAAAATAAAAATAAAAATAAAAAAATTGAAAATTAAACACAAATTCTGAATTTTATAGAATGTTGGAAAACGCAGAAATAAAATCAGCAGGTACAAACAGCCATTAAACAACATTTAAACACAGTGATTTTTGGTCAAGATGACCCTGGAAAAACCCCCTACAAACTCTTGGGGAAAACCAGTTCGAGAGCTCTTTCTTATTTCTGAAAATGCTTTTTACAATGAGAAATATTCAGCAAAAAATCAGCAAGCAAACTTTTACAACTTGTCTCGTATTCCGTGTTTCACAGCCCACTGGAAAATATTTGCAAACAGCAAAACAGGACAGCAATAAATGTTGTACGGCCTCCTCAATTTTCGTGCCCACTTTCAGCCTTAAATGCTACTGTACGGTCTGCTTAGAAATGCATGCCAGGCTGCCATAAATATGCTGTATGGGCCTCGATTTACATGCAGAAAAACCCAGCAATATGTTGTACGGATTTGCCTCGATTTGCGTGCCAAAGTATAGCCACTTGTTGTACAGCCATCCTTGGAAAATGTGCCAGCAAACTGCTCCTCGGTTTCTATGCAAACAGCTGCACAAATTTCTAGAAAATCATGCCAAAATCTGCGTTTCACTGTGTGCTAATTCAGCTATACGGATTTGCTAAACTGCTGCCTTGGAATGTGTGCCAAGCTGCTACCTCCTTCTCCTCTCTGTCCAGAAATCTCCCTTGCTCTCTTGCTCTCCTTCTCTCAATCTCTTCTTCTCTCAATCTGCTCATGAAAGAATGAATGACATTTTCCTCATTTTCCTCCTTTAATCTAACCCTAAGTGACTTGTGGGTGATCCCTAAATCCAATGGCTGAAATAGATTGAGATCAAGGGCTGAGATTAAATGCTCATTTAAATCTCACTTTCTATTTTTTAATTCACCCCACTTTAATAAAGACCCATTTAGTCATTTATTTCCAAAATCACTTTTCCTTTCTAATTTTACATTGACTTTATTAAAGTCACTTTAAAATTAGACTTTAGTAACTTTATCACTTAAGTCACTTTTAAATTAGATTTAACTTCATAAAAATTATAAAGTTAATTTAGGAGAAAAATTAAATTCTTTTGGACACTTTTCCCTAAGCCAAAGACCAAAGCCTTAGGGAACCACCTGTCCTCCGATACCAAATCTCAACACTCCCTCTTACCAAGGAAGGTGTTCCTCACCACACCCATCTTTTCTCTAAAGTAGACATGCTTGCCCCATGGTAAGGCTTTGGTAAGAATATCTGCAATCTGCTCATCAGTGGAAATATACTCAAGCTTCACAGCTCCCTTCTGAACATAGTCTCTGATGAAATGATATTTGATCCCGATATGCTTTGACCTGTCATGAAATACTGGATTCTCCGTGAGTTTAATGCAACTCTGATTATCACAGTAAATCACTGAAGGTCTCAACGACTGACCAAATAAGCCAAACAACATCTTGCGAAGCCAGATGGCCTCACAACTAGCTAGACTGGCTGCCATATACTCTGCTTCCGCTAAACTCAATGCTACTACCTGTTGCTTCCAGCTGAACCATGACACTATTACCGAACCCAACCCAAAACAGCACCCTGAAGTGCTCTAACTATCAGAAGCACAACCTGCCAATCTCAATCCATCCCCCTGCCTGTGGTCCAGACCATAATCCACTGTTCCCTGCAAGTACCGCAAAATGTGTTTTGCAGCCACCCAGTGAACCTTCCTAGGCTCACACATAAACTAACTCATCGTGTTGACTACAAAACAAATATCTAGTCTAGTGTTGACCAAATACATCAAGGAACCAATCAACTGCGTGTACAATGTGGGATCCACCAACTCGGAATTCGAAGCATGAAGCTTCTTCCAGTTGGTGATCATCGGTGTTGACATGGGTCTACAATCCTCCATGTGGAATCTGCCAAGGATGTCCACAATATACTTCCCCTTCCCCAGGAAGAAATGCCCCTCCTCCTGCCACACCTCCAAACCCAAAAAGTAATGCATCAAGCTGATGTCCTTCATCTCAAACTCCACCGCAAGATCTCTCTTGCAGTGCTCTATAGTCTCCTGCACCTGTAATGACAAGTCATCCACATATAGCACAGAAGAAGGCTCCTCATCCTAATCACAATAGTGTAAAGGTCGGATCTGCCTCACTCTTTGTGAAACCCATCCCCTGCAAGTATGTATCTATCCTGGAGTACCAAGCTCTGGGAGCTTGCTTTAGGCCATAAAGGGCCTTCTTCAGTCTGCACACATGGGACTACTTCCCATGCACTTCAAAGCCCTGTGGCTGCTCAATGTACACCTCCTCCTATATGAAGCCATTGAGAAATGCAATCTTCACATCCATCTGGTGGATCTTCCAACCCATCTCTGCTACTATCGATATTATGGAGCGGATCGAAGTATATCAAGCCACGAGAGCGAAGGTCTCCTCATAATCAACCCCCTCTACTTGGGAGACCCCTCTAGCCACAAACCTCGCTTTGAATTTCTCAATGCTGCCATTTGCAACATGCTTTACCTTGTAAATCCATCTGGAAGTAACCACGGATTTGCCCTCAGGCCTCGGCACCACCTCCCAAACATCATTCTTCATGATAAAAGAATACTCCTCCTGCATGGCCTCTCTCCAGACCTGCTGGCTAGCTGCCTCCTCATAGCTAGAAGGCTCAGAGTCAAGGATGCTGGTAACCATCGCCATATAGCTACAAACTCTCTCAGGTGGTCTACTCTCTCTGACCGGCCTCTTCGGCTCAGCAACAGATGTGGCATCTCTCAAGGTGTCCTGAAGCCACTTGGGCTTCCTCTTCCCTGAGCATGCTTCTCCCATAGGAGAATGAAACTCCTCCTCCTCATCACCATCAGTAGCCTGAACTCCTGACTGTCTGTCTGCTGTCCTCCTGCCTGCACCTGAACCTGTAGAAGCTGAGGTACCGTGTGAACTGTCCATCAGTGGACTCCCTAGTGAATTGCTTTGTGGACTGCTCTGCATGCTGCCCGGAGCACCACCCCTCTGGCTCGGCGAGCCACTGCTCACTGACGGACCTGACATCCTCATAGATGTACCTCCGGATCCTCTTGATCCTCTTGATCCCTGCCCACTGGATCCCTGCGACTGACTCAACTGCTGCTGAGGGTCTGGTTGATCCAGATACTCTAACTCCCCTGATCTCCTAAAGGCCCTGTCCTCCTCGAACTTCACATCCCGTCTCACAACAACTTTCCTCTGTGCAAGAATGTAAATCTGAAAGGCCTTTGAGGTCTCACTGTAGCCCACAAATATACCCTTCTCTGCGGTGGGTTCTAGTTTGGTCATCTTCTCCTTGGGTATGTAGGAGTATGTAATGCACCCAAAGATAAGAAGATGATCAATATCAGGATTCTTCCCAAAAAAAAGCCTCCTCCGGAGTCATGTGCCCCAAGGCACGATGCGGACTCCTGTTCTGCAAATAAACAGTTGTGTTGCAGGCCTCTGCCCACAAGAACAATGGCAACCCATGATCATGTAACATGGCTTTGGCAGCCCTACAATGGATCATGTTCTTCCTCTCCACAAACCCCGTTCTGCTGGGGGGTTGTAGGAACCAGTGAACTCTCCTTCCTAAGCCTGCCCCTCCGCACAAATATCAACAAACTTCATCCAAGGGTGTTACTCTCCTCCATTGTCCACCTACAAGGGACTTGATCTACCAACCTGTCTTGTGCTCCACAAGAGCTCTAAACTCCTGAAACGCTTGAAGACTCTCACTCTTGGTTCTTCAAGAAATTAAATCCAAAGTTCCTGGAGTGATCATCATGAATAAAACATAAGTACTCATATCCACTCAAGGGAAACATGAGACATCGCCGCTCACATCGGAATGAATCAAATCAAGTATCCAGTTCGCTTCCGCTGTCACTGCTAGGAAAAGTGGGATATTGCAAACTGCCCATCGCACATCCTCTGCAAGTATCAAAGTGATCAATACTGAAATCTGGCACACCTGTAGTGATCTCCCACAAGGTCCTCAAGGCTCCATGATACATATGTCCCATCCTGCGGTGCCAAATCTCACACAGCTCAGAACTGATAGCTCTGTTGTCGGTACCACTGCTCAATGCCAAAAGGGACTGGAATGCAAACTTGTACACCTTTGCATAGCGTACACCTATCACTCTAGCTGAATCAGCTGGAGTGCCCCTGAGATACATCAACACATGTCCTCCCCTTAACAGTACCTCATATCCTCTGTCCTCCAAAGCTAAGACGGATATGAGGTTCTTCCTCATCCCTGGCACATAAAGAACATCTGACACCTTCAAGGGAGGTTTGGACTCCCTCTGAAATGTCAGTGTCCCCACACCGACTGCTCTAACAACTCTGTCATCACCGAGTACTACCTCCATACCAGTGCCACTCTCTGAAAGCTCTCAGAAGTATTCACGGACACCTGTCATGTGACGTGAAGCCCCACTGTCCACATACCAGATACCCGAAGATGCTCCGCTAATCGAGGGAAAAGCATGCTCCCTCTGAACCTGTGTGGCAGGTGATCCTGCACTAGAGGACTCACACGCAGTGAACCCAAACTCCTGGTGTTGCCACGCTCTTGTTCTTCCCCTTCTTTTTCTTCTTCTCCGGACACACAACTGCATAGTGTCCCATCTTTGACTATTCCTCTAGTTTACTTTTGCCTTTTCCTTTGTGTTTTACCATGTTTACCTTTTCCTTTGCCTTTCTTGCCTCCTGTTGATAGTGCTACATCCTCATCCTGCTCAACTGGCTTGGCTGCCCCAAGCTGACTTTTCCTGATCTCTATCTGAATGCAATCATCTCAAAACCTCTCCCATGTGGGAAGGGTCTCACGTGCACAAACCCCATCAGCAAAGTTCATCCATGAACGGGGGAGGCCATTCACTGCGATCCGCACCAACTCAGTGGGTGGAATGGCCTCTCCAATTGTTGCCAACTCATCTCTCACATTAGTAATTTTTTTGAGATATCCAGTTGCACTATCATTACCCATCTTAATGTTCTTCAGCTTCTCCTTCAGGACCATTTTCCGGTTCTCATTGGTACTCTGGTAGAGATTGGACAATGTTGTTCACATCTCATGGGCATTTCTCTTTCCTCTCACATGAGGAATGCAATGGTCTTTGACTCCGTCTAGAATCAGTCTCTTACCCTTGTTGTTCTTTTTATTATACTCAGCCAACTGAGTAGCATCAGTATGTACAACAACAGGGTTTTGTGTGGTATGCACCATGATGTCCCAGACTTCTGCCTCCTCAAAGATACTCTGCATTCTCTCCATCCAAACGTTGTAATTTGTATGCCCATCCACCCTATCCTCCACCCTCAATCCCAATGACATCCAGCTGTCCTAAAACTGAAAAATAGCACTGATGTAGTAAAGATAAAATTGTTGTTTGTGAAAAATCAGCTTGCTGGAATTTTCTGAGTGAAAAATCAGCACCCTGTAATTTTCCTCTTTGTTGTCCCAAACTGCACTTCAGCAGTCACATCTCTGATACCATGTAAAAATTTCTCATTTCCCACCCCGGTTTTCAGTTTCACCTTATTTCTCCAAAATAGTTAAATGCCCTTTTCCCATATCCATACATTCAACAACTGAAAACAAAATAAATTTTTCTGAAAACACAAATTCTGGAAATTTTACAGAATGCTGGAAAATGCAGAAATAAAAATCAACAGGTACAAACAGCCATTAAACACATTTAAACACAGTGATTTTTGGTCAAGATGACCCTGGAAAAACCCCCTACAACTCTTGGGGAAAACCAGTTCGAGAGCTCTTTCTTATTTCTG
Source organism: Pinus taeda (assembly GCA_000404065.3). NCBI lineage: Eukaryota > Viridiplantae > Streptophyta > Pinopsida > Pinales > Pinaceae > Pinus > Pinus taeda. The sequence continues at coordinate 40,187 of APFE031516881.1, read as the reverse complement.
AAAATGCTTTTTACAGTGAGAAATATTCAGCAAAAAATCAGCAAACAAACTTTTACAACTTATCTCGTTTCCATGTCTCACAGTCAACTGGAAAATATTTGCAAACAGCGAAACAGGACAGCAATAAATGTTGTACGGCCTCCTCAATTTTCGTGCCCACTTTCAGCCTTAAATGTTGTTGTACGGCCTGCCTAGAAATGCGTGTCAGGCTGCCATAAATATGTTGTACGAACCTCGATTTACGTGTAGAAAACCCCAGCAATACGCTGTACGGATTTGCCTCAATTTGCGTGCCAAAGTACAGTCACTTGTTGTATGGCCTTCCTTGGAAAATGTGCCAGCAAACTGCTCCTCGAGTTCTGTGCAAACAGTTGTACGGATTTCTAGAAAATCGTGCCAAAATCTGCCTTTCACTATGTGCTAACTCAGCTGTACGGATTTGCTAAACTGCTGCCTTGGAATGTGTGCCAAGCTACTGCCTCCTTCTCTCTGTCCGGAAATCTCCCTTGCTCTCTTGCTCTCCTTCTCTCAATCTGCTCATGAAAGAATGAATGACCTTTTCCTCCTTTTCCTCCTTTAATCTAACCCTAAGTGACTTTTGGGTGATCCCTAAATCCAATGGCTAAAATAGATTGAAATCAAGGGCTGAGATTAAATGCTCATTTAAATCTCACTTTCTATTTTTTAATTCACCCCACTTTAATAAAGACCCACTTAGTTATTTATTTCCAAAATCACTTTTCTTTCTAATTTTACATTGACTTTATTGAAGTCACTTTAAAATTAGACTTTAGTAACTTTATCACTTAAAGTCAAGTCACTTTTAAATTAGATTTAACTTTATAAAAATTATAAAGTTACTTTAGGAGAAAAATTAAATTCTTTTGGACACATTTCCCTAGGCCAAAGATCAAAGCCTTAGGGAACCACCTATCCTCCGATACCGAATCTCAACAAAACCAACGACAATTCCCTAAGCGTGGGACACTATTCGTGGCTTTTTAATCTAGACGAAGCATGAGGCCACCTGGCATAACTTAAAGCCATGATGGTTCTACTCCCTTTGTGTTATAGCATTATTTGCCACCGATACACATCCTATGGCCTGACTTCATTATTCCTTGCTTTTTGCAGACAACCCTCCTCCATGGAACTCTTTAAAAAGCAAGTTTTGACTTCATATATAAGGTTTCTCTAAAAGCAAACCATGTATACATGCGACTCCTCTTAAAGAAAAGTGTGTACATATACTTGTTGCCCTCAAGTAACTCACGTATATCTACATTTGTGTTAAAAAAATTAAATGTATGCATAATAGTGCATTTTCAGGCAGAGTTTACAGGTTTTACCGAGAATCCGCCTCCTATAACCTGTTCCCAACGACCTCAACCAACTTTGCGGAGTATTTAATCAAGCCTATGGAGGAGGAGGAGGGGAGAATAGAAATACCCTTATGCTGGTGAATTCCTTTCTGCAAGTTTTCTAATTCTTCCTGAGTTTTTAAGTTTCCTCTTCCAGTCAAAAACCATATTTCTTGACCAAGGCCTTTAAATTTTAATCCTCTTGCATCGGAAATAGGGTCATCATCTTTCATCTCCTTGCATGAATAAGCAGATAGAAGCGGAGTTGAAATTGTTGAAAATGTAACTAGGTTCGGTCTTCATTTATTGTACTGGGTCATGACTTGATGATGTACTTGTCAAAAGAAAATGTAATTATTGATGTATTTGTCAAAAGGAAAAAGAAAAGAAATTATTTGTAAAAGAAAATTATTATTATTTTAAGTGGGTTTCTTGCCCATATTGTTGTGGTCCTAGCTCAAAGCACCCATTGAGTGCTCTAGGGGTCTTGTTGACAAGTCAAAGGGTCAAGATCATGATGTACTAGCCCTTGGAGGGCTCATGTATCAAAGAAGAAAAAATTAAAATTATTATTGTAAATTTTAATGTCTAGAAGCCTCGAAGTGATGGGTCGGCCAGCCAGCTACAAGTCAGCCTAGAGAGGCCCAATTAGTCCTCCATGAAAGCCTATATAAGGAGAATCATCCTCCTAATTTGAGTAGAGATCGAAGAAGGAAGAATCTATCTGATCCAGTGAAAAGAAAGAAGATCTGTCCAGCGAAATTTTGGAGGCCAGCAAAGGAAGGAAGATGTAGTTTTTCTGTTTCCATTGCTTACACGTGCGGGTTCTTGGAGAAGACCTAGGGTTTCCTCAGTCTGATCTTTGCAGAGAATTAATTTGGGGTTTGGCTGGCTCATCACTTGGTTTGACTTGGGTATTGTTCTTGGAAGTCTTCATTGGACAGATTCTATAAGAAGAGATATTTTTCTGGGTTTTCCCCTCTTGGGGTTTTTCCCTGGCTTGCAGCCTACTTCAGGTGTTCTTGTGTTTTTCTTGATCTTCTTGCTGGCATTTGTCTTGATGTTAAACAGAACTAAAAAATGAAGTTAATTTATTAATCTAATGCACAAGAAAATGTGAAAGATATAAGAGAAATCAATTTAAATGAAGCCCTAATTATATGCACTACATTTCTCAACAGAGCTTCAGTAGCCTAGGACTAAGGGATCCAGAAGGTAGCTCCACAGTGTCAGCAACAAAGAACCAGGTGATATCAACTCTTGTACTGCCGCTCTAACTAATAACAGAGAAATCACTCCGTTCCTATCCCAATTCTACTTGCCATATTATGTTTTGTTTACACAATTATATTGAATTCCTTGCGTTTACTTGTCTCATTCCAAGAAATAAAAATAGTTAGGGTTTGTCATTTAGATTGCCTTCACCTGCTTCTTGTTCTTTCTTATGTGCAAGATTGTGAACAAGGTTGTGGAAGAAGGCTTTGGAACAAGAACTCCTCAATGGGATTTTTCAACCAACAGTTGTCCAAGTAAGTCTCTGTTGCCATTAAATCAGTTATAATGATGAACATGTATCTGCTATTCTAGGACTGACATGTGTTTTTTGTTTGTCCACTCTGTTGTCATATCCAACCCTAGTCATAGGAACTTCTTCCGCAAACACTTTGGCCCCCCTTGTGGGGCTGAATCAGCCACTTTTGTCAGATTCAAACCCCGGAGGGGCCCAAGACAATACCTCGACAGTTTATTTTCGGGTACTATGCTCACAGCGATAGATGGTGGTGGTTTGATTTTATTTCAGGCAGTACGTTTTAAATAAATGCCTTGTTTCCCTTTACACAATGCATGGATTCTGGAACCACCAATAATCCTTGCAATTGTTCCTTTCCTACCAGATTGTTCCTTCTTCAATTGCATAGATTGTGTCAGATTAAGCCCCTTATTCTACTAGATACTTCCAAAATTGAAAAAATTAACTTGTTGGCAGCGATTGAACTTTATAAAAACTTCAACGTATGGAAGGGGAAATCTTCAATTTGCAGTGAAAATTTTTCCTTTTACAGAGTTCTGTACTTCAAATGGGAAAAAGCCTGATCTTGGTCAAAGACCTAGTAATCAGAGAAACTCTGAAAGGATGCAAGCAGTCAAAAGCCGAGTCAACTAGGTTTTGATAAAAGTGTGGCCAAAGGCAGGAATAGAATGCAGCTCTGATACCAATGAAATGATCAAAATGAAGAAAAATCCAACATAACAAGGATAGTAAACAAAAACCCATATATGATAAAGTATATAAAATGATCAAGAATATGAATATTAAATGAATGATATGATAACGATGACCTCTATGACAGTAAATATAGACATTGACTGGTCACAAGGTTGATGGTACACATCATGTCCTTTTGTTCGGTCATGTCTTCTAGATAGGATGTGTCCTTTCATTTACTATTAATGATTATTTATTTATTTATTGAATTGATTGATCATATATATATATATTACTATATATTATATATCCTACTCAATTCAATCTTCCTCCCATCCTAAATCTCCTGGACTCTCAGAGGGAATCTGCATGTAGACCCAGCATTGAACCAAATCCTCATTGTAGTACTTGAGATTCGACAAGTTAGACAAACAATGCAAAGGTGTACAACTCTTCTCCCACCCAGTAAAAAGAATATCTCATATGACACTAAACAAGATTTTTATTAATGTTCCATACTCAGGACACTCATTATATAAAAATAGTTGTCCTCGTGAGCTCAATTGTGCATTCCCATCCTCATAAACATATCACTAAATGGTATGGTCTGTATCTGCAAACCACAATCATGGATGAGAGACAGATCAACCAAAAAAATAAGTTGAAGAAACAATTTACAAAAAAGTACATCCAATTATGCAAAAAATAAATCAATGTAAATCCATACCATTCAACACCAATTATGCAACATTTGTTCATGTATAGATAGTATATGATAAGATATTTTTACTCGTGTCAAACAGAAGACCACAAATAGGTCAACAGGGCTGCTAAATACAATACTGTCAATACTTTGTGGGAGCACAAAGGGCGGCTCCATAGAAAATAAGGAAAAAAGATCTAATCTAAGATCTAAAATCTAATAACTGAGGAAGATAGTATTATTAGATAAACTAGAGTGATGCATACACTGTGCAGTGTGGAGGGCTACAAATCAAATCAAAATGCCCTGAAGGGATGCCTATAAAGAGCACACTACACCTGCAGGCCATCCACCTTTGCGTATGTATCTCTCCTACCATCCACGGCCAATGGGAAGAAACTTGTATAGAGCACTGTCCCAAATTACTAGAAGAGATGATCTACAATGTGCCTCATCGTCTCAAGGGAGCAACCTACTGCCACTGTCTAGTAGCAGAAGAAGGCCCACTTGAGGGATGAGCCCTATCTCAATATCTCCGTCAGAAACTCTGCAAGGGTCTCACTGGATGGGAATTGGAGGCCCCAAGGGACCAACCTACAGCCACTGTCTACTAGCAGAAGAATGCATGCTGCAGGGATGAGCCCTATCTCAATATCTTAATCAGAAACACCACAAGGGTCTCGTTAGAGGGGGATAGGAGGCCCCACAGGATCATCTCACGAGTCAAGACCCTACTGGTATATGGCATGTAACAGTGAATATAGCCAAATGCCATCAAGCTATAAGTTTTGAGATACATAAATTGAAGTTCCATGAGAAAATACATAAAGAAAAAGAGGCTATAAATGCCCCCTAGAATCAAAATATCGTCCTCCTATAACCAAATGAGTACATAGCTCATCTGAAGACTGGCCAATTACCTTGAATATTGAAGTTTATTTTTCTCTTTGTGAATGACTTCAACAGTTGTTTCCATTTGATGTCTTAAACCAATGGACACCATTGGGAATCATATAGGTTTCAATCAATTAAGCAGCATATTACCCTTCTATTTTCAATCTTAGAATCCCACAAATCTTAGTGGAAGAAGTATAGAATCTTGTTTTCAACGTATGTTGTAATACTGGGATAATTGTTAAGTGTGCTGAAAGCTTAATAAGTATGTTGCCAGGAAACGTGGGTTCGGGGACGTCACTTTTTGAAACAGGGTGCGTGGGTTAGTCGGGGGTATATATATATGGGTTAGTCAGGAGTGTGTATATATATATATATGGGTTAGTCGGGAGTGTGTATATATATATATGGGTTAGTCGGGAGTGTGTGTGTGTGTGTGTGTGTGTGTGTGTGTGTGTGAATTTGTATATTTTCCAACTTTAAACAAGAAAAATAAAATATTTATGATTTAAACTTTAAAGTTTTAAACATGCACATCATTGAACATTCAACATTCACATTGGAGTTTACATATTAATAAGAATCATGATATATGTCCATTGTCATACTACATTCAAAATTTGCCTTAGGGCATCTCCAAACATGAACTAGGAAATTTCAAAATAGTGAACAATGGCTTCCTCAAGCCATATCATCAGCATCACTTAAATCTTCAGTCAGCATGTTCTCTAGCTACAATAGTAATGACATTCAGCCTACACAATGAATCTGCAGTGGCCATCTCTAGGTCGAAACTACAGAAAGAGAAGTAAAAAGGCCAAGCATGAAAAGAATTACAACAAAATCAGTGAAAAAAAATTGACCCTAACATTCCTGATTTTGGAGTTCCATGCACCCATTGTCGGGGTTCAGCGCACCAAATTAGGCAAAAGAACCCAAATTTTGGCTGTGAAGAACCCGGTTCTTTTGGGTGCATTTTAGAATAACCTGTACCCGAACCCAGTACTTGGGGACGAGAACCACACCCCTGGGTTCGTGAACCGTGCAACGTAGCTTAATAACAACCCAATTTATATACATTTTATACACACGATTTTATACATCTATACATATGTTCTGATGTTATACCTATGTAAGTTCCTTTCTTTATTATTTTCAGCGTTTCTAGGGGTTGTGGTTGCACTCTCACATTGTACTCATACTAGTTGTACTCTTCAGTCCCATTGACCTACTTTTGTGGTCATTTACCAGATATTAATACAATTATCTTATCTTATTATATTTTTTGTGTGAAATCTGATGACTTTGATTCCATCACCAAACATCCTAACATAGGAACCCACTATAACACAATTCTATAATTTTAAGTTAATGTTGACATTTACCTTTATTTGTATCTTACAGTTTACTTTAAGGCAAAATATAAGTAAAGATAAATGTCAATGTTGCCTCAAAATTTAGCAAGTCATGTGAGAGGCCTCACAAAACAAGGACTAGACCAAGTGACAACACTGTGAGCTGGGGACCAATGTCACCATAGCCACCACCTCCTGCTCTTTGGTGGGTTTTCACCACAAGTGAGGCTTCCCTATGTAGGTCACCTAATGGATATTCAAAGTTTAAGACTAGGAAGTGACAAGAACAACCCAAGGAAAGACACTCAAGGGCAAGGCTCAAACTAGCATAGACAAGGCAAAGTGTGCCCTCCAAAGACCTATCTAGGGCACAAGTGACCTAGGTTTTAGAGAATAAGCAATGATTACAGACTTACAAAGGTAAAAGGCTTGACAAGATAAATATGATCAATAACTAGTACAATAAGCTTTCAGAAAGCCCCAAGTTGGAGCCTAGGCTAGATTAGGGTTTATCCCTATGGCAAAAATGCTAGGGCTTTTGATGTCAACCCTATAAAGGAAGAGTTCACCATGGAAATTAGATGATTTTGAGGCAATGAGTTACAATCCACATGTAAGACCCTTCCAAAGGCAAAACGCACTTGTCCTCATTGAAATTGGCTCTATCCCTAGCCTAGCAGCGTGCTTAGAGGGCCGAAAATTTAAAGGAGAGAGAGAAATTTAGGTTTTGGGAAAAATTGATGGTGTGATCACCTATGTGGAAAGGCTAGTGCTTGTTCTTGGGTGATGGAGTCTAGGGGGGGATCTACTTATGGAAAATCAAGCCCTAGAATGGAGTAAGGGATAATGAAAACCCCTAGCTTTTAAAACCTTGGCTATCATTTTATAAAGCAATAAAATCATTAAGGAGAGCTTAACATGAAGGATCACTCAAGGATTGTCACATAAATCTTAAGGGTTATTGTTAAAATTGGCAACTAGGGCCAAACTCCATGTGGGTCATTTTATTTATGGCAGCTAATATTTTTTTTGGATCCCTCTCATCAAGAGGTGTAGGATTGATCTAAAGATCATCTGATTCTGATAAGTATTCATGGAGTTATGAATTTATTTGTGTTATAAGACAATTCATCAAGGTTGGCCAGCAACCAAATATACCCCACATGCGCTCAATGTTTTAGTATAAAAGGAGATAACTTGATAGTCATTTCTACACACACTTCTATCTTGATTTCTCTACACTTGTATTGGGTTTTAGTGGAAGAGAAATCTAGGAGTGGAAGCCCTAGACGTTGGAGGATTGAGGTTTCCGTAGACGCAGTCAAGAAGAAGAACGTTGCCCTAATCTGGATGCAGTCAAGTGAGAAGCCCTAAAGCTACAAGGAGGACAGCCCTAGTATCTATGTTATCAAGAAGAAGCCCTAGCCTATACACTAGCCTCTACACAGCCAAGAAAGAGGCTGCCCTAGACAGCGTGGTAAAGAGAGGTTGTTTGGGTGCTCTTGTAGGGAGAAAGGCCAAAGTTTGAAGCTTAGGGCCGTAGCAAGAAGAGGCAATTCAGCGTGTCTGAAATAGGGTTGTTCTGAAGCCATTTCAGGAAGAATGAAGGGATGAAAGTAGGTCAAGTATCTTGCTAGAAGTCCGAGGAGAAAGGGAGTTGTTTGAGGGCTCGTAGTGGGTGGAACAGTCCTCTAGAAAGGTTGTCGTAGGCCTGTTCTAAGGGTTGTAAGATGCCACTGTAATGAGAGGATGGCAGAGCCATTATTAAGGGCTAGAAGGCTGCCCAAAATTATAGTGAAGGAGGCAGCCTTCCTTTGGAGGACAACCACATTAATTAAGGGCAAATTTGGGCAGATTTTAGGGGTTGTTTGGCTGGGTGTGCAAGGGATGCCAAATGCCCTAACTAGTCACCGCATAAGCAGCAGAGAAGGCAGCATTGGAACAGTAGTGTTGTGGACAGCTAGGCAATGGAGCATGGTGGAACCGTGATGCATGGACAGCAAGACAGCAAGCCTGCCATATGCCCAGAACAACAGTGTTTTGGGCATGACTGTTAGGTACAGCAGTGCAGCAGTACAACTAGGACAGCTAGGCAATGGTACATACATATTTGGAGCAGCGTAAGTATGTTATGTTGTTGTAGGGACAGCAACAATGCTGGGTTGCTGTAAGTATATTGAGATAACAAGTCGTGATGGGACAGCAGTACTAGTAGCTATGATATTGTGCCACAATGTTCAATGGGACAGCAGCATGGATAGCTGTGGCAAGCACATGAGACATGATGTATGACAACATGGTTCAACCATGACACATGGGACAGCAGTGCAGCATTAGGTGCAAGCATTGTGATGATGGGTGCAGCACAGTGAGGTGCAGCGTGATGACGAGATGCAGCACGATGATAGGTGAAGGAGTCGCCTTGGATGCAGCACGATGATAGGTGAAGCATGTCTTCAACTGATCTCATGTATCATCTTCTTAGAGATGGATCTATGCTCTTATCTAGATAAGTCAAAGTGTTGACTTCTGTTGTAAATGTACTCTCTCTCTCTCTCTCTCTCTCTCTGTTGAACTATTGAAGAACATATTAGAAGAATTGATCAAGGGTTTCCCCACAATGGGGTTTGTCCCTGGCTAGCGCCACATCTTGTGTCCTCTTGTCTTGGCTTGTCTTCTGCGATTTACGTTTATGTTCTATCTGTAGTTTATTTTAATGCTGATGTGATTGCTAATCTAGAAAATATATTGAGCTAACTGTGAAAATTGAAATAAACTGCTCTAAGCATAGAACATACCTAAAATTAACATGGTATCAGAGCTGAGGTGAAGACAAAGCCCAAGCAAGAGTGAAAGAGCAATCACCGAAGACAGTTGAGAAAGAACAAAAGGATCATTGGATTCCTCATCCCTCTTCAAATTCGCCGAAGGTGAAATCGAAGCAGAGAACATTATCAAAATAGCGCAACGGAAGCTTCTGATGGCCTACCTAAAGATCACTTCAATGGGAAGTCCGGATCTAAGGGTGGAAGGAAAGGCAAATGCCTTGGTTGCAATAAGTTCAGCCATTATGCGAAGGAGTGTCCGAATGGCAAGGATACATCACTTGATGATGATATAACAACCAATCCAGGGACATCTTCAATGATCAGAGGAATGACAAAGCAGGGCATCAAGGAAATGGTCGACTCTTCAAAGAAAGCAAGTAACCCCAAGTATGAAGAATCAAATGTTGTTTCTGATAAGATAAAGAAGCGTTGTCTTGTATTGGCCCTCTCCTTCAGATTCTATGGGAATCTAGCTTATTGATTATAGTGCTTCAAGGCACTTAATCGGATGGAAGGGTGATCTCTCTAACTTAGTAGAGATGGAAATAATCGTGAGATTATACTTGGAGTCAATGCCACCTATCCCGGAAAGGGTGTAAGGAATGTTACCCCTCAAATGAATGAGGGTAACTCGATTCATTTACGAGAATCTATTTATGTACCTAATTGCAAGAAGAACCTGGTGTCCATTCCAACAATGGAAGTTAAAGGTTTCATGGTGGCATTCATTGATGGAAAGGTACGTTTTTTGAAAATAGAATTTTCTAAGATGCTTTTACTCATGGGTTTAGGGTTGGAAATTTGTATCAAGTTGCCAGATGGTCCATTGGGGACCATATTAGTTGTCACATCTCATCTATAGCACCGAAGGCCTACTTTATGGGACCCTACCCGATGTGAGTCAGATGGTGACAGGGATGCCTGAATTCAAGACGAGCATGAAGGTACATGTCCGAGATGTACTGAAGAAAAATCTTACAAGGGGACCATTCCCCTCATGTAGCAGGTCCACGGGTTTGGAACAACCCGAGGGGTTTGAGATTCATGATCGGGAATCTCATGTATGTAGGTGGAACAAAGCCCTCTATGGCTTGAATGAAAACACCCCAGGCGTAGTATGAGAGGATTGATAGTTGTCTGATGAAGCTGAGATTCACCAGGAGTGAAGCCGATCCTAAACCATTACTTGAAAGTTGTGGATAATAGACATCTCATATCGGCACCTTCTAAGGACGACCTCTTTCTAACAGGTGCAGACCCTCTCACTTGCAGAAGTAAGAGGGAGTTGGATTCCGGATTTGGAATGGTAAATTGCAAGCCCATGACTACCTCGAGGATCTTAATTTTCAGAAGTTCCATAAACTCATTTGCATTGATGTTCTTGGTGAACTTCCATCCGGATATATGTTTTGCAGTTAGCATGGTGAGCTCATATATGGTTGAGCCTCACTGAATTGGTGCCAAGAATCTTTTGAGATATCTTTGGGGCACAATCTCTCATGGATTGAGATACACTGCCGAAAATGTGAAGTTGCATGATTATTCGAACGCTAACTGGGCAGGCAGTGTGGAGAATCGCAAGAGCACTTCTGAGTGTTGGTTCTCTTTGGATTCTGCTTTGATATCCTAGATGAGCAAGAAGCATAAGTCAGTTGCTATAAGCACTGCTGAGACCCTACAAGTATGATCTCGTGTGAAGCTTGCCTGGTTGTGGAAGCTCTTCAGTGAGTTGTTTGTACACATGATGGATACCACCGTGATCTTTTGTGTCAACCAGAAGGGGATTTGATTATTGAGGAATTTCATATTCTATAATTGCTCCAGCATATAGACATCAGATACTACCTTATCTGGGATATGGTACGTCGATGAGCGCGCAGGCTCCATCGCATTGATACTGATGTACAGGTCTCAACATTCTGTCAAAGCCCCGGGGAAAGGTCAAATTTGTGACTTTCTCGAACAATGCATGCATTGAGCTCTGGGAGCTCCGAGGGGCTTGGGGTACTTCTTGGAGCAACAAGCAACCATAGGGTGACTCACCCTCCCCTAATGGTGTGCTATGTATAGGGTGAATGGCTCAGCCTTCCCCTGTGATACCCCATGGCGACTTAGGGACAAGATGAGTAGTTCTCCTGTCGAGGCATCCTACCGATGCAGTGTGGAACTCATGGGAAGTACCTCTCATTTGGCCAATGAGCAGGGAAATGGGGTTAGGGACCATAGTAGTACTATCGATGGACACATCGTTGTATCTACTGTATTCCCTATGCTAGGATGACCTCCATTGATATGGGATCAATGTAACTGTTCTGGGATCAGTATGAGTGGTTTGAGACACTCTTGTGATATTGATCTGGGATCAATAAAACTGACTTCGGGTCAATAAGAGTGATATGACTCACTCTCTTGGAACTGATCTGGGATCAATAAGAGTGGTATGACACACTCCCTTATGGAACTGACTTCGGGTCAGTAGAGAATGGTATGAGACATTCTCGATCAATTATTCTTCGTCATGATTCAGCAGAGCAGAGTCGAGCAGTGCAGGGCATAGTTGGCAGAGATAGTACAATCTGGCCGATGGATCAGCAGATGGAGTTCTCCCTAGTTGAGAGGGAATGTTAAAATTGGCAACTAGGGCCAAACTCCATGTGGGTCATCTTATTTATGGAAGCTAATATTTTTCTTGGATCCCTCTCATCGAGAGGTGTAGGATTGATCTAAAGATCATCCGATTCCGATAAGTATTCATGGAGTTCTGAATTTATTTGTGTTATAAAACAATTCGTCAAAGTCGTCCAGCAACCAAATATTACCGCACATGTGCTCAACGTTTTAGTATAAAAGGAGATGACTTGATACTCATTTCTACACACACTTCTATCTTGATTTCTCTCCACTTATCTTGGGTTTTAGTGGAAGAGAAATCTAGGAGTGGAATCCCTAGACGTTGGAGGATTAGGGTTGCCCTAGCCGTAGTCAAGAAGAAGAACGTTGCCCTAACCTAGAGGACGCAGTCAAGTGAGAAGCCCTAATGCTACAAGGAGGACAGCCCTAGTATCTACGCTATCAAGAAGCCTCTACGCAGCTAAGAAAGACATTGCCCTAGATAGCTTGGGAAAGAGAGGCTATTCAGGTGCTCTTATAGGGAGAAAGGCCGAAGTTTGAAGCTTAGGGCCGTAGCAAGAAGAGGCAATTCAGCGTGGGTGAAATAAGGTTGTTCTGAAGCCATTTCAGTAAGACTGGAGGGATGAAAGGAGGTCAAGTATGTTGCTAGAAGGCCGAGGAGAAAGGGAGTTGTTTGAGGGCTCGTAGTGGGTGGAACAGTCCTCTAGAAAGGTTGTCGCAAGCCTGTTCTAAGGGTTGTAGGATGCCACTATAATGAGAGGAGGGCAGAGCCATTATTAAGGGCTAGAAGGCTGCCCAAAATTATAGCGAAGGGGACAACCTTCCCTTGGAGGACAACCGCATTAATTAAGGGCAAATTTGGGCAGATTTTAGGGGTTGTTTCGCTGGGTAAGGGTTGCCAGATGGCCTAACCAGTCACCACATAAGCAGCAGCGAAGGCAGCATTGGAACAGTAGTGTTGTGGACAGCTAGGTAATGGAGCATGGTGGAACCATGATGCATGGACAGCAAGACAACAAGGCTGCCATATGCCCATAACAGCAGTGTTTTGGGCATGACTGTTAGGTACAACAATCCAGCAGTACAACAAGGACAGCTAGGCAATGGTACATACATATTTGGAGCAGTGTAAGTATGTTATGTTGTTGTAGGGACAGCTACAATGCTGGGTTGCTGTAATTATATTGAGATAACAAGCCGTGATGGGACAGCAACATGATGAGATAGAACAATGATGGGACTGCCATGTCATTGTGGAGCAGTGGCACAACGGGACGGCAAGCATGGACAACATGGTGCAACATGGCAAGCTTGGACAGCATGGAAAGCTTGGACAGTATGGCAAGCATGGGCAGCATGGATAGCTGTGGCAAGCACATGAGACATGCTATATGACAACATGGTTCAACCATGGCACATGGGACAACAGTGCAACATTAGGTGCAACAGTCATGAGGTCCAGCATTGTGATGATGGGTGCAGCACGGTGAAGTGCAGTGTGATGACGAGATGCAACACGACGATAGGTGAAGGAGTCACCTTAGAGAATCAGTTGACGCAACATGTCTTCAACTAATCTCATGTATCATCTTCTTAGAGATGATCTATGCTCTTATGTAGATAAGTCAAAGTGTTGACTTCTATTGTAAATGTACTATCTCTCTCTCTCTCTCTGTTGAACTATTGAAGAACATATAAGAAGAATTGATCAAGGGTTTCCCCACATTGGGGTTTGTCCCTGGCTAGCGCCACATCTTCTGTCCTCTTATCTTGGCTTGTCTTCTGCGATTTATGTTTATGTTCTATCTGCAGTTTACTTTAATGTTGATGTGATTGCTAATCTAGAAAAGATATTGAGCTAACTGTGAAAATTGAAACAAACTGCTCTAAGCATAGAACATACCTAAAATTAACAGTTATGCATACAATACATTGCAATATTTCGTAGAAAAGTATTCAATAGAAACCAACACACACAAAAAAGCCTAACAGTAACCATTACATGCAATAGCCATAAAAATATTCAACATAGAATACTTACAAGAAAATGCATGAACCAAACCTTATTATTCCAAAAATATGTCTCCAAAGCAAGAGAATGTCTCCACAAGCAAATACTCCACAAAAAATCATATCTCCACAAGATACAAGTCTATTTCAACTAGGTTGAAATCTCTCAAAGAGGTTGAATTGATCCATAAGTGATGATGAAAAGACAAATGAGGTGACCACTATTTATATAAGGTCTCAACTAACTTATGACTAATGAGGCCCCTAAATCAAGTTTGACATAAAATAACCATGAGTTACAAGTTGAAAGATCATATCTCCACAAGATGCAAGTCTATTTCAACTAGGTTGAAATATCTCAAAGAGGCTGAATTGATCCATAAGTGATGATGAAAAGACAAATGAGGTGACCTCTATTTATATAAGGTCTCAACTAATTTACGACTATTGAGGCCCCTAAATCAAGTATGACATAATAACCATGAGTTAAGGGTTTATGCATACAACACATTGCCGAGATTTCATAGAAAAGTATTCAATAGAATACCAACACACAAAAAACCCTAACAGTAACCATTACATGCAATAGCCATAAAAATATTCAACAACATAGAATACTTATAAGAAAATGCATGAACCAATCCTTTATTATTCCAAAACGATATCTCCAAAGCAAGAGAATGTCGCCACAAGCAAATACTCCACAAAAGATCATATCTCCACAAGATACAAGTCTATTTCAACTAGGTCGAAATCTCTCAAAGAGGCTGAATTGATCCATAAGTGATGACGAAAAGACAAAAGAGGTGACCTATATTTATATAAGGTCTCAACTAATTTATGACTAATGAGGACCCTAAATCAAGTTTGACATAAAATAACCATGAGTTACAAGCCAACCCACTAGTTAAGTGACAAATAAGTCATGAATGCCCACATGTGTGAGTCATAGCCTCTATAAAAGTTGGTGTCATGCCCTTTTAGGGCTCCTGTCATGTCATTGTGGGACAAGGTATGAAAACTGCCATGATGCTAGAATCATCCAAAATTTGAGGAAAGTCCCTCAAATCCTACTATGGGGTCCCAACTGCAACTAGGGTGCTATCATGTAATCTGCATGGATCTCCAGCTGTCAAAACACGCCCTCCCAAGTCTCTCAATGGGAGACCATCCTCTTCTGGGCTCTGAATCAAGTCATACCCATCAGGTTGTGTGAAAGCCAACCTAGGGGCATGTTGGATCTAGTGGTGTCATTATGAAGAATCCTCTATGCTAGGTCAAAGTAGAACGTCCTAGATCTTGAGGGTACTATGGGACATGCAACATCTGCTCAAGTCATCAAGCGACTCAATTCTCTCAATGTTGCATCTGTTAAGCCATTTATCTCTTTGAAGAGGCTTGGGTACCTGTGGAGTGGGTGCCCCCAAGGCTTGGGCAATTTTGGACCACCTGACAAAAACAAAATGAACTCAAATGAAAGAAACCATCCATGAGACTAAGACCATATATGCATCTAAGTGGACCAAACTTGAATGTTAGGGGCATATTAATACTTCAAAGAAAGGATCACCTTCTAGTATCTCGCTAGATCAAGTCTCGTAAAGGTGTTCCCTACCTTGATAGAGCTGGCTAATGTGTCAATCCTACTAGGGGATTCCAACCCTCAAGGGAAAGTGGTAGTTCCAAGGTGAACCCTTCAATCAATAGGTGTTAGTGTAAATTTGTGACTATGAAGGGGAAAAGGCTTCATGGCCAAGTGTCGTGCTCAAGGGGACAAGCTGATGGGGAACATCATGTGCTCAAGGAGGGATCATGGAAGCATGAGTTACCCTGCTCAGCCTGCTTATTCCACCCCTCTAGTGTGCCTTTTACTCCCTGATAATGCTTTGTATTACAGAGCATAACTCAAGGGTTAGAACTTTCCCTTTATGATGTAGCATTCTATATTACCCCTTAGATAAGACAGTTCATCACTCGTCAGGGTTGGGACAAGCAAGGGTTCCTTTTGATGCAAAGGAGCATCATGTGCTCAAGAATTGGATAACGGCTAATGAGGGTGGAGCTCATGCTAGGCTTTTTCCCACATGCTAACTTATGTCCTGGCTATCTTTTGTATTTTGATTTTCTTCTTTTTCTTTTGTTGTTGGTCATGATATGCTTCTCCATTCTTTTAGTTGCATCAACCTCCAAAGCAATGTTTTCCTACTCAAGGAGTGTGGACATGTGGGTACCAAATCCCTCAAAGAATGGATGTGGTATATGGGGCTTGTCGTGTGTGCTGGAAAGTGTCAAATATGGTGTAGGGGATAATGAACACGCTATCTCAATGAAGACCATAAGGGAGGTCTCACTGGACTAGGGCTAAAGATTAACCCCCGGATAAGGTGAGAGAATAGATTAGAGTCAAGATCAGCCAATCTTCCAAATCACCCCTTTATCCATACCAAATGCCCAATACAAACAAGTATAAACACTCGATTGCAAAATGATCGAAGTACCTTTTGAAGAGTAGCCCACCCTCATCCAAGTGGTAATGGCGGAGGCAAATGGCATATCATTGTCAAATAGTGGTTGTCAGTCGCTGTTAGCTAGATGTCTGTCTTACTGGCTATCAAATGTAGGTGAAAAATTTCCTCGGGGGGTTACCCATTTTGGTGGTAACAATCAACATTAACTTTAAGAATTAAGACTAGACGTTAAATACAATTTTTCAAATGCTCACAAACACTCAATAATAATAGTGCAAGTCAAATCAAGGATATTGTCTTTAAATAGGCTTATGAAACATATAGATGCACCATTTTAGGGTTTTCTTTTCAATTTTTGTGTTTTTTCATTTGCAAGGGCCACAGGTCAAACTAGTTGTTGATAGTTTGAACATGAACATCCCCAAACCAGTTTAAGGGTAAAATCAAACCCAAATTTGCCCAAATTTTTCTAAACTAGCTGGTTTTTATAATTATGGCCATGTGATTACTATGGTTATGCGATCACTATGGGCATGCATAGTCGGTTAAGTCTCCCATCCATATCCCCCATTTAAAGCAAATAAAAAAATGATAAATTCAAAAAGTGCACAAAGGAATGTTGAAATTTGGTAGCGGAGGACAGGTGGTTCCCTAAGGCTTTGATCTTTGGTCTAGGGAAAAGTGTCCAAAAGATTTTAATTTTTCTCCTAAAGTGACTTTATAATTTTTATAAAGTTAAAATCTAATTTAAAAGTGACTTTAAGTGATAAAGTTACTAAGTCTAATTTTAAAGTGACTTTTATAAAGTCAATGAAAAATTATAAAGGAAAAGTGACTTTGGAAATAAATGACTAAGTGGGTCTTTATTAAAGTGGGGTGAATTAAAAAATAGAAAGTGAGATTTAAATGTGCATTTAATCTCAGCCATAGATCTAAATCTATCTCAGCCACTGGATTTAGGGATCACCCAAAAGTCATTTAAGGTTGGGTTAAGGAAGGAAAAGGGGGAAAAGATCATTCATTCTTTCATGAGCAGATTGGGAGAAGGAGAGCAAGAGAGCAAGGGAGATTTATGGACAGGAAGGAGAAGGAGGCAGCAGCTTGGCACATATTCCAAGGCAGCTCTTCAGCAAATCAGTACAGCTGAAAGAACAAGCAGAAAAAGGCAGATTTTTGCTGAGAAAACTGGGAAAAACTGATTTTTGGGCACGAATTTCGAGGAGACGAATTTCTGCACGGAAACTGAGGTCTGTCCGTACAGTCGTCTGTACAATCTGTACGGTTCGTACATACGTACGTCTGTACAGTTCGTACATCCGTACGGTCCGTACAGCTCGTACAGCGAAGTTCCAGTTTGTCTGTTTGGCTAAAAAACAGATAAGTTTGCTTGCTGGAAAATTTTATTTTGCTGAAAATTTTCTCACTGTAAAAGGCATTTTCCATAAATAAAGAAGAGCTCTCAAATTGGTTTTCCCCAAGAGTTGTAGGGGGGTTTTCCAAGGTCACATTGACCAAAAATCTCTGTGTTTAAATGTGTTTTAATGGTTGCTTATTGCTGCTGATTTTTATTTCTGCAATTTCCAGCATTTTGTAAAATTTCCAGAATTTGTGTTTTCAGACAAAAAAAAATATTTTTTCAGCTTGCTAAATGTATGGTTATGGGAAAAGGCATTTAACTATATGGAAAAATAAGGAGAAACTGAAAACCAGGGTGGGAAAACAGAAATTTTTACATGGTATCGGAGCTTGAGTGCTGAAGTACAGTTTGGGACACCAAAAAGGAAAAATTACAGCTGCTGATTTTCACCCAGAAAATTCCAGCAAGCTGATTTTCATAAACAACAGGTTTTATCTTTACTACAGCAGTGCTATTTTTCAGTTTTATGACAGCAGGATGTCATTGGAATTGAGGGTGGAGGATAGGTTAGATGGGCATACAAATTACAGCATTTGCAAGGAGAGAATGCAGAGTATCTTTGAGGAGGCAGAAGTTTGGGATATCATGGTGCATACCACACAGAACCATGTTGTTGTGCCTACTGATGCTACTCAGTTGGCTGCTTATAATAAAAAGAACAACAAGGGTAAGAGACTGATTCTAGACGGAATCAAAGACCACTGCATTCCTCATGTGAGAGGAAAGAGCAATGCCCATGAGATGTGGACAGCATTGTCCAATCTCTACCAAAGTACCAATGAGAACCAGAAAATAGTCCTGAAGGAGAAGCTGAAGAACATTAAGATGGGCAATGATAATGCAGCTGGATATCTCACTAAGATTACTCATGTGAGAGATGAGTTGGCAGCGATTGGAGAGGCCATTCCACCCACTGAGTTGATACGGATTGCGGTAAATGGCCTCCCCCGTTCATGGATGAACTTTGCTGATGGGGTTTGTGCACGTGAGACCCTTCCCACATGGGAGAGGTTTTGGGATGATTGCATT
>APFE031516872.1:0-14398 GCA_000404065.3 Pinus taeda | reverse complement strand
TTCTTAAGGAAAACAATGACTTCCTCCATGATTAAAGAAAAATCGCAGCATTCAGAGGAACAATCCAAGAAACACTATATCTTAAAGAATAAGAGGTCTCATCACGAGCCGACTTATCATGATCACAGATATTATAACTTGTTGACTTTGCCAATACTGTCCATCAAAACAGGGCAATGACTCAAGATTGTTAAAATCAAAAGACAAGGGGTCTCATCATGAGCCAGCTTGTTCAGCAAGAGTGTAAATCAAGTGAATGACTGTGTCATAATTTGGCTACCGAACCAAGACATTGTTCTTTAAGAATAAAAAAGAAAATCAAAGAAAAAGTGTCAATGTGGGTTTTTCTTTGAAAGTTGTAGATCACCTTAAACAGGATAAAGGATCATTACTGGGTAACAGGTAACCCTGTCGAGGCTATGGACGCCTGCTGGCAGCAGAGGCTCTACCTACGGTAAATGAGCATATTTTAAATGACCAGCATAGCAGGGATGACCTCATTTTATCTTTAAAAAGGACCAAGTAAATGGTTGGTGTAAATACAAGGGCTAAACCATAGGAAGCAAACAAATGGAATACAGAAAGGTTGAAATAAAGTATCATTGATAGGATAAGACAAATGTACTCTATCTGTCCATAACAAAGTTTAGAACTGACGAAAATTTTTCTGTTTCGGAAGTTGAAGTTCAATAGAAAGTCAGAGATAACTGGTTCTTCCCAGTGAATCGCCATTGTTGTGGTCACCAACAACCCCCCCTCTTTTGTTTGGTATTAGCAAAAACACCAAGCAAATGGGGGGACCCTTAGTAAAAAATTCAAACAAAATCCCCATGAATATTTTTGTTTTTCCTTAGAATCTTATCACAATAAAGAAAAGGAAACACTTCTTTTTGTGAGAATATCAAACCACGAAGAAGCGATGCTAAATTCATCGCATCGCATTTACCATAAGCACTCTTAAAAGGAGAAGCTTAAGAAATCCCCGACGGCCGATGTGCGACGTCGCATATCGCAGCAGCCGCATAGAGTAAGATGCAATGACTAATATCCGCAATTTGCGATATCTGATCCATAATCGGCGATCTGCGATGATCCGATATTGCAATACCACGATGTTATAATACAAATCTGTGATCTGCGATCTACGATAAGCGCGAATCTTGCTCAGCACAACATTCAAGGAAAGTTGTCCATCAATCAGAATTAGGCGCGCGCCTATAAAAAGAAATTAATGATTGTACGATTGGCTACTTTTCATTTTTCAAAGAGTCAGTTCACTTTGAATGTCATGATTATACACACGCAACATCTGAAGCTTTCATATCAATCCTTATTTTTGCAGGAAACATCTAAGGAAAAGAGGAAAGCGCCGATGCTCGGAGAACACAGAAGAGACTTCTTCAGAAGCAGAAACCACATACAATAGGACTACATATTCTAGAGTATCACTCAGCAGATGCTAATGACCGATAGGCCATTTGAAGCTCAGAATCAAAGGCGCACAAAAGCAGCATGATTACAAAGATACCTAAGCTTACACGACAGAAAAGCCCGGAGTGAAGAACGAAGGCAGTTTCCAATCTAGAGAATTGCTCAAAAAGTAAAGTCTTCTGACTCATCAAGTCATTCGCGAAGACAAAAAACCGAAATGGCAAAATCAGATCCAGTTTGAGGAAAATTTGAGTTATTACCAAGTATACACTCAGTCAGCGGGAGATTCTCTAAAATATCTGATAGTTTATCAAAAAGTTGGTGTCGACCCTTGTTACTTCTATTTTTATAAACACGCACAAAGGGAAAGGCAACCAACCGACTCTTCTCAGACGAATGTTGCACACTTACATCACTAAGGAGAAAATACAGAAATAGTTCAAAGTTAGATTTAATTTTAGAAATAATTTGCTTTATTAGAGGGACGGTCATTTGAAAACCGGATCCCAAATTTATGTAATTAAGTTAATTAGTTAGCAGTATTTAAACCCTTCTCAGGTATTTAGAGAAGGGTCCGGAGATTTGTCAAAAACTCGTCCTCAGAACATGCACTTTTGCGCCCTCAGAGGTGGTTTTGATGAATGGATGGATCAAGGTTTATTAATGTTTGTGTCTGATATTTGCTACTGATGTTGCACTTCTGTACTCTTAGTAGATGTTAGAACAAGGAGAGATAAATCATTGTTGCTTGAAGCTTATGAGTGGAACCAGTCATAAATGGTACTTTTATCTCTTGACTATTTCTGCTTATGTTCTTTAAGTGATTTATAGTTTCTGTTGTTTATATGTCATTCTATGAATGTATGGGTTATCATTTGGCACTTTTGTACGGTGGAGTCATATAGTTTGTATCTGACATATAAATAACTTATTATGCGATATGCTGCTCATAATTGTTTTTCCTAACTTCTTATGCAAAATAGTTTATCTTTAATGATTTCTGTTCTTATGATAGCTGAATGATCTTTATTACTAGTTATTGTGAGAAATCTTTTTAGATTGCATAATAGGAGATATATACCCCGGGTTAAGTAGATTAGATGTGTTGTTTCTTACTAGATTACAATAGCATAGAGTTAGTTTAAAGAATCTGAATTAGATTAGCTTTAAATTCCTCTTAGATCAGCATAGTTCAACTCTACACACACACACACACCCAAGAATCGGGAAACTGGTCCCGTTATCCCCAGTCAGACCTGCTATACCAAACAGATAAGGAGCTTCCAACCAAGGTCCGGACCGGGTGGGTATACCTCTTGTTGTCGACCTGATTTTCGGGGCTTCAACAAATTGTTATCAAGAAAACTAGTGTCCATTCAATGCTGCTAGTCCCACAAAGATGGGTAGCTATCTTAGAAACAAACTAACTAAAGTTACTTGCATTTTCCTTTATGAGAAGTAGATGAAAGAGGAGCAGAGAGTACCAACCTCACTCTTTCGCTTGGCTCCTTGCTTGTTTCCTCTCCCCTTTTATAGATCTTTGCCACTCCTCCCTCACTTGTCGTGCTTCAAAGAACACCTGTAGAGTCAAAGCAACATAATACCATCAAAGCATAGAGATCTACAATCATAAACAATATAGGATCAGATATATATTGATCACACAAATGCATATATCAAGCCAGACATACAAGAATATGGAGGAAAACTCAAATAGCTTTATTGATAGAAAGAGTAGAAGAGAGGATTACAACCCATTGATCTGACCCAACGCCATCCTCCCGGCATGAAAGCCCTTCTTCACCTCATGAAAAGCTAAATCACTCAACACTATGATGTTCCACAAAGAAACCAACACCACTTACTTACAAAATACAAGATTCCCCCCCTTTGGATCTCTGGGATGAGGGATCCATATATAGATTTTTGTAGGTGGGTGAGTCAGCTTCTGGGATTTTGATTAGTGTCCTCTCTCTGGTAGTTCTTGGTTCCACTTGGAGATTCATGATCTCTTACTCATCCCTGGGTGAATTTAGAGAGGCAAGTGTCAAATGGGTAGTTTCTAGAAGATTCTCTGGGTTTCCACCTAGTAGACTGCTTCTGCCATTTGTCTTCTCTCACTCATCACACCCCACATAAGGGCTTTTCATTATGCATCACACTTTTTGCATGTGGCAGGTGAGATGCATCGCACCCTTAGCACTAAGCAGTCTGTATGGTCCAGTTTTGACTAGTTCTGAGTAGGTTTTCAGGGAGAACTTCTGGGAGATGATGTAATCAGCTGACCTTGCTCCTTTAGGGTATGAAGCAACACTTTTAAGGACTTAGAAGCCCTTGGTTTATGGACATATGTGATTGGTGTTGCAGTGCCCAAATATGTCTATAACAGTTGCCCCCTAAAGCATGAGGTCATAAATTCTTTTAATGTCGGGTGAAATGCTTTATCATGAGGATCCGAGGTTTTTCAAACTAGAAGGAGGCTTGTAATAAGATATAATACAATACATTATCTTCATAATATTTTCATGATCTAGTTGAGGCGGGCATTCCCATGCTCAGCTTATAAATTCATTTTCATGTACATAGGATAGACAACCGTCTATGTGGCAGACTGATGATTATGGTAGAGCCATCATCATTTGGCTTGGATGATTATCTGTGCAGCAATGATATACATTTGATGTCTTTATTTTCCTGAATATATCGCAGCCTGGATGGATGAAAATAGATTTGGGGTCTTCAAAACTTGTTCAATATTTGCCCGAAGTACAAGTCCATCCTTGTGAAAAAATGTTCTAGCGTCGAACATGGAAAGACATCACCTGATTATCAGCCAATGATGTAAGTTGTTAACAGGCATGAGAGGAATCACCAATAATGATAATGACCCTCAAGGTACTACAGTACAAATCACGTGGTGTGAATACATGAGTCAATGTTGAACACCATGCAAAATCTTTCGGTCGAAGGCCATTGATGTAAACCTGTCGCCGGAAGTGAGAAACTTGCCATTGAGGCATGCAAACTTCAATGTACTGAAAGGGTTCCTCCTAAGTCAACTTCTTGGATAATGAGCTAATGTCGACAAGAAGTGACCCGTCGTAGGAGGGCCTTAATGAATATCACAACTATGACACGGAACGGAGAAAATAATTTTGTGGAGGTGAAAACGATCTGATGATACAGGGTTTAGGGTGGCGGTCATGAAGTAATGAAGCGTGAAGGTATTACAGTGGATGAAACACAAGCTGGGTCAGTGAATTCTTTGAGGGACTTCTCTTGAACATATCGGTGACACTTAAATGGATTGGTAGCGTTAACCCAAAAAATGGATGGTACGATGGACCAATGGTAATATGACCGGGGAACAGAATAACCCAACCCGACTCAATCATGGTGATGAAGTGAAAGTGTCATGCTCAAGAGCGACTTGCTACCAATAAAGTTTCTTCAAGTTTTCTTCCCAATTTTTCCCCAGTCATTTCTGACCAGTACCTCTTTATTTTTGTCAAGCTTGAGGAGGATAAAATATGCTTGTTCTATAATTTTCCCTTGGGGAAAACCCGTCGCTATGTTTTAACGAGCCTAGCTACAGTGAAATGCGTTCTTGTCTCCATGGACAAGTTTGTCGCTATTGGTTTTAACGAGTTTAATGACCAAGATAACTCGGTCCTTTTTCAATTTTAGAGACTTTGAAAAGGGACATAAAGAAAACTCCAGTATTCCTTTTTCGTCATGTAATCCCTTAAGTATGAAAAAGTGTAAAATAATACGAAAGGGATGACTGTTCGATAGTTTTAACGAGGAAAACAAGACAAGTGGTCGATAATTTTGTGTAATAATCCCTCATATCCAAAAAGATTAAAATATAGAGAAGGGATAACACTTCCGATCACTTTAACGAGTTGGAGAGGCCAATTTCTCAACAATATTTTCATATCTTACGAGTCAGATGAAAAGAGCCTAAAGGAGACTCGTTTTTTGAGGAACGAGTGATGTTTTTAGATAACATCTGGTTCCAGGTAAGGTTTGTAACTTTTCAATCATGGCAGTGTAAAGAAGGTGGCTAATAAAATCACTCATTGCAGTTGTTCCTCAAAAGGGGTAAACAATCAAATGGATGCATATGATCGGCTAAAAGAGAGTGGAGGTGATGGTAAGAACACGACCAAGGCTCAAGAGGTGATGATAATGCGATCGTAATGGTTATTTACCGGAGGTGGGTTCATTTTTTAATGAGCTTAAACTCTATTGGAACATATGCTCATTGCTAGGTTTATTTTTTAACAAGCTTGAACTTCACGTAAAACTGCTTGTGCTAGTCGTATAATAAGGATGTCTCATCGATAGGTTCATTTTTTAGGGATCTTGCCCCATTCGAAACTTTGATCTAGATCCTTTCATTATGTAAGCTAGGAACAACCAATCGTACAAGTTTAAAGGGTTAAGAACCTACAAACTAAGAAAATAAAAGGTCGCTTTTCAATTTCATGCAAAAAGGTTTGCATGCCCCAGGCATAACGAAGTAGAGTTTCCAGGTTACCCTTCAATTTGGAGAAAAAACACTTACTCTGTTGGGAAAGGCATACCTTCTGACGAAGGTATCTTATTCCAGTCTAATCTCATCTTCCTAAATGGATGGGTGTGTCAGGCTAGTCATATTCCTATGTGGAACCCCACCTTATAACTGGGGTTTTCCTGCCAAAGCAGACCAGGGTGCATGCCCCCTGGGTTTCAGTCACAATCATCGAATCACTCGAGCTTATTAGGTGGATGGATTGGAGATTAATGAGACATTCCTTGCGCAAAAAAACCAGGTACGGATGGCATTTGACTATTAGCTATGTGTGAGCCGAGGAATGAAAGTTGGTCTATGAGCTGGACCACTTTGCCTTCATGTGGAAAACACATCACTCGAAAGAGTGAGGAGACAATGGCTCCCATGCTATAAATATAGTCACGTCCAAGGAGTAGATTGTAATATAAAGGTCCTCGGACTACCAACACATTTAGATGAACAATTTTCCTTCCCAAAGTTATAGGCAAATTCGGAAGGATACCTAACTATCGACTGGTTCCTTTGTTGAAGCCTATTAGGTTTCGCATCTCAGGTAGAAGTGATGGCGAACCAAGTGCTTTCCAAGCAGTTGAGGAAAGGATACTCATAGAAGCCCCTTCATCTATGATAATACTAACCATGACCATTTTGTATGCTTGTACTATGATTCAGGATGGTACATTAGATGGTAGATGGGGTCTGCCTAGTAGATTCCAGTCGAAGGAAATGACTAGGTTGCTTGGAGGTGAGACCGAATAAATGTCTAGATAATCTTTGACAAACTTCCTTCCTGCAGTAAAGGAAAGGGTAAATTTCCCGCATGTTCATCGGATTTTGTGTTTACAAAAAGAATTTGAAAAGTGTCATTCTGATTCTCTTTGGTGACTATATCATCTGAAGGTAGACCTTCTGAAGACAAGACTGGGTTGACTGTCATCTCGACCTGTTGACTTTGGTCCAGTGTGGACTTAGAGGGTTTATCTTCAATGATAGATGCTTCGACCGACCACAAAGGTGTGTCAGTCAGATTTTTCAGCTAGCGATGAACTCGGCAAGAGTTTCTTGTATCCAGGAGGAAGCCATAGCAATGAAGCAGGATGGTTATCCAAGACTCTTTTAGCTTCATCTAGGAGGGGACAACGGTGGATGCATGATCGCCTTCACACAATCTACAAGGAATTTTAGATCTTCCTTTTTGTCCAGTGACTTCATTTTCACTAGTTGATGGTGTACTTTCAACATGATCGTCAGAGGTTGATGACATCGGATTGTGCAAGCAGGGAGACCAGTCCCTTAAGATCCATGGGATGTAAGGACAATCTTGATGATAGTGGTCTCCTTTGCAAATGACACATGGATATTTGGGTTTGGACGATGCAACGTGTGGATTTTCGCCAGATGATGCAAGGTTGCCCCCTTTCACCATCAGCTTCTTCTTCTTCTTCTCCTTCTCTTTCTTCTTCTTCTCAGTTACTTGGTTTTTAGTTTTACCAACTTTACCAAGTGAAGAGGAAGAAGGAGAAGGAGAAATAAACAAAGTAGAAGGTTGGGTGGTAACTTTAGTATCATCCAATTGCTGATTTGATTACTCAGGAATCACAGTGCTTTGAATGACAAAGGTCGAGAAAATCCATACCGGCAAGAAAATTGTCAGTCCTGGAAGGGAAAATGTGGCCATATGAGGTGCACCAACATCTCTCCAAGAGGAGAAAGGACTAGGATTTCCCCCAAGGGGAAATCCTTGGTTGGTGGACTCCATTTTCTCAACTTAAGACCAATGAGGTAATAGTGACGTTATTCTTATTAAAATAAATTTTATGACGCTTTGACACAACTTGCTTTTTCAATTTTTAAGAGTTGAGAAAAAGCTAAAGATGACTCTAGTCGCCTTTGATTTTTAATGAGCCTGAAGTGACAAGTGCTCAGATGGACATTTTCCTTTAAGGGGTCTGAAAAGGAACGAAAGAGACTACTTTGGAAATAGAGACAGATGGATTACCAAACCAATCGCAAAACTGCAGAATTCTTTTTACGATACGGCAGTCAATCTTCCCGAATGCTGTGTTCAGTGCATTGCGATCGATAGGGTGGCAGACACGGATTCCTAAGGATAAAGGATAGAGCCTATTGTGGTCTCCCAATATATACTCGACGGTACATGGGAGCACAAGTCTGTACTGGCACTTGTCATCTCAAAGAGGAGGAATCACCCAACGTACAATGAAAGCAATAGTTGCCAAGCTTTACGATGTCGGAATACGTCTCTAGCCTAGACTTCTAAATGTTGTGTGTTAGGTTCCAAAGCGTTTTTATGTTTATTGAATTTATTTTACAGTTGATCTTTCTTGAGAAGTTTTCCTTTCAGGTTCACCGCGTGATGTAGATATACAATTCCTAAAATGCAATCTAAGATTATAAACAATCATTTAATCTTCTTTTTGCAATGAAAATCCTAGCTACTAAGGAAAGAGAAGCAGGATTCTTTCAACATAGAGCGGAGAGCACACACTTAGATGCATTGTCCTAAATCAAAATCAACAAGCACTCTAAATGCAAATGCACATGCATGTATTTGTTTTCACTTTCTTAATGTGTGAATGACAAAAAGAATGCTAAGTACAAATCTGAATCGTTTCAAGCGACATTACTAACGATTTTCTCTTCAAAAGACGAAAGGAAGATAATGACAACACTTTGCGATTTTGAATTGAAAACTGCTTTCGACACTTCAAAAACTATTAATTCAAATCAAATACAAGAGTAACAGTGTAATCGACCATCAAGAATAGTAGGATTCTTTTCTTTGACTGAAAACGACACTTCCAAATCAAAAGATGACAGTTTGATTACGCTACTTCTTTGTAAAGGAGAACCGTAAATGGCGAACAATACATAAAAACATTTACAGTCCTTTGTACAATGGAGGATGAATCATGCAAAGGAAGGGAGTTTCCACAGTGGTATACTGATCACAGACAGCGAAACTCTTGAATAAATCTGTAGAGAGTAAACAGAAAACCAAAATTTGGAAGCAGAAAAAGTTTTATCTGATCATCACACCTGTAACACAGGGAAAGAGCAATGCATCCCACCTACTGCACATGGGAGGTGCAATGCATCCAGATTCCCAAGAGGAGAAGGTGCGATGTTCCAGGGATGAGACTTCAACTTGGTTCTTGGTCATAGTTTGCAGCTTAGTTCAGGGATTTAGGCCGAGCTAATGATAGTCAGTAAATACAAATCACAGGGGCTGATCTAATGAAGTTACTTGAGCCAACGCCAGGGCAATTAGGATGTTTGCAAATTAATTATTTAGCTTATAAACAAAACCCGGAGATAGACTAAAGCAATATTGATCTACTTTGCACTGTCATAGCAAATGCAGTTCGAAGGCTAGCTGGCTTAACTTCAAGCTCCGTCTGTAATTTTATAAAGCAAACAAATATAAACAAGAAAATAAGCTATTCGCTCCCCAGTGGAGTCGCCTTTTTATTATCAGAAAAGTTAGTGTCCATGCAGAGCTGCTAGTCCCACTAAGACAGGTAGCTATCTTAGAAACAAACAAACTAAAGTTACTTTCATTTTCCTTTATGAGAAGTAGATAGGAGAGGAGCAAAGAATACCAACCTCAATCTTTCGCTGGTTCCTTGCTTGTTTCCTTTCCCCTCTGATGGAATTGGCCACTCTTTACCTTGATTACTCCCGTTCAAAGAGTACCGTTAAAGTCAAAGGCAGCATAAATACCTTCAAATTACAGAATCGTACAATTCATTAAACATATAGACTTAGTAAATTGACCATACAAAATTCATATATCATCAAACATTACAAGAATGTGGAGGAAAAACCTTGAAATAACTTTTTATATAAGATTAGAAGAGAGGATTACAACCCATTGATCGACCCAATGTCATCCTCCTTAGCAATGAAAGCCCTTCTTTCACCTTCATGAAAGCTTAGATCACCCAACACGTATTGATTGTATTCCACCAGGAAACCAACAACACTTCCTTACAAGATGCAAAAATTCCGCTCTAGATCTCTCGGATGAGGGATCCATATATAGATGATGCAGCGGTGAGTCAGCTTTTGGATTTTATAGTGTCTTCTCTCTTATAGGTTTTTGATTCCACTTGGGATTGTGAATCTCTTACTCATCCCTAGGCGAGATCAGAGAGGCAAGTTCACAGGGAGAAGGCTTTCTGAAGATTCCATGATCATCCACCTTGCAAAAACTCTCTCTGCCATGTGTCTACTCTCGCCCATCGCACCCTACAGAAGGGATTTTTAGTATGCATCACACTTTTTGCATGTGGCAGGTGAGATGCATCGCACCCTTTGCACTGAGCAATCTGTATGGTCCAGTTTTGACCAGTTCTGAGCAGTTTTCCATGGAGAACTTCTGGGAGATGATGTAATCAACTGACCTTATTCCTTTAGGGTATGAAAAACACTTTTAGGGACTCAGAAGCCCTTGGTTTAAGGACATATATGATTGGGGTTGCAGTGCCAAAATATGTCTATAACATAGGGCTAGCTACTTGGCTAAGCGTGGTTTGTGGTTACCTTGGCATTGCCTTCCTTCAGCCTGAGGTTCAATCCAGGTGCTAACATAGTGGCGACCATACTGGGGAATGAAAGACTAATCACCCCGGTAGTATCTTTCATTTGAATTCTTAAGCTTATGGATGATGAGTTTTAGAATTTACTAGGCTGAATTGGAAAGTTGTAAAGCAATACATAAAACTTCGAAATTTGAGCACACTAGCTTCGAGAAAGTACACTAGGGCCAATCTAGATCCAAACCCTGCCCCAATAGTGGATAATCCTAATATGATTTCAAGAAGATTCAAAAGACAAGAAAGTTCAGCCAATCCCACACCTTCAATAAAAGTAGATTCCTTCCATGATGAGTGGTTGTTTTTAGAAGACCTCCCATTTGATCTATCGTTTAAACTTTCCTTAGTTAGAACTAGGTCTGAAAGTGCACTTGACAACATAGTTCTAGATCCCGAGTTTATTGCAGATCTTGAAGTCCAAAAGGAAAACTGGTCAATTGATGAGTATATCCTAAATTTCCCTCAATCATCCCTCACTACTGCTAAGATCCCTGATCTTTCTGAACCGGTGTCATCATTATTCCCTTCAACCTTTGAAGTTCATTCCCTACCTCCATTTATACCTTCACTTCCCTATCAACCTACCATTCCCCATCAATCACCTATTACTCCTAGTTCTCCATCAACTACTCCATCAACTCCTAGTAGCCTGATCCTTGCTTTGAATCCACCTCGAGTTATGGCTGCCCGGTATGCAACCCTTGTTTTACCTCAGAATCTTGGTGCCATGCCCGTTGATTATCAAACCAAGATACCTTTCTTTGATGCTACTCAAACCATTACAGCTCAGCAACATGTTGATAAAATGAATGATTTCTTTGACCTCCCTGAAGTAGAGATTGAAGATGTGATGATGAGATTGTTTGTACAAAGTTTTCGAGGTGAAGTTCGAAAATGGTTCAGAGCTTTACCAGCAGCTTCTATCACCACTTTACCAATCCTCCATAGGCAGTTCCTGGATTGGTGGGAGGTGAAGAAGAAACCACTTCAGATTTTGTCCGAGTATGAGAACATCAAAAGAAATGTCGGCGAGAGTGTGCAAGACTGTTGTGTGAGGTTTAATGCAGTATACGATGCTATTCCTACCAACATTAAACCACTGAAGGGATTGGCTCTGCTCAAGTTTCCAGACAGTTTCGATGTTGATATGGCATATCAGTTGTGGGAACGTGATCCTACCACACTAAGAGACATGCAAAAGAATGTTGTGAGTGTAGAAGAAAACTTGTTGGCCAAAAGAACAAGAATGAGATCTGAGAAAAGAGTGACCATAAAAGAAGAAGCATCTACTTCAGATGTAAAGATGGATACATTGATTCGAACAATGGAAAGGATGGTTGACCAGTTAACCATCACATATAGACTTGAACCACCAATTCAGAATCCAAATTTTAGAGGACAGCAGCAACCCCAATTCCGAATCAAGCAGAGAGAACAAAAGGCACCAGAGCAACCAGTGCAACAACAGTAGATCAAAACTCCCTTACAGCAAAACTATGTTCAAGGAATGGAAGAAGAAGATGATGAAGATTCGATAATTGAAACAAATCACTTTTTCATTGTTGATGGTATGCCTATATTTCTAACCGAAGATGAAGAATATGCAAAAGTTCTAGACATTCAAAGGGATGAGGATTACATCTTAGCAAATGATGTGGTTTTGGAGGTTGAATCTGGTGATTATCAACGTGGTTATATGAATGCTTTCACTACACACCTGAGGCAGTATTCTTTAAGGAGCAGAGATGTGCGGGTCAATCCCATTCAATAAAGAAAGGATGTGCAATCCAAGAATGATTCCTCAAACATTCAGAAGAAAGGGAAAGAGCTTGCTAATCTGAATCCCAGCAAGGTACCATCAACAGGTATCACTGCAAACGAGAAGAACAATCAACAAAAAGATAGTGCAGCAAAAGAGCAAGCATATAAGAAGGACATTGGTGTCAAAGAGGTAGAAAAAGTTTCATCCTTTAATTTATAAAGTGAAATTTCTAAATTAGAAGTGTCCATTCCTTTAACTGAGTTGGTTAAGAATAGCAATTATAAACACCATGTATCTAGAGTATTACAAATTGATCCTTTGTCAAACATGGTGAATGTCGAGGATGATCATCCTAAACTCATTTTTGGCCCAGCCATAGAAGGTCAGCCTGAAGATAGTGAAGTCCCTCCCTTTTATCTAAGTCTTAGATTGCATAAGTATACTCTCCATAATGCCATGTTAGATTCTGGAGCTTCCCACAATTTGATGCCTAAAGCCATTATGGAAAATTTGGGCCTGGATATCACCCGGATATATCATGACTTGTACTCCTTTGACTCCGCTAAAGTTCGTTGCATTGGTCTCATCAAAGATTTGGTGGTTTCTTTAGATCAAATCCCAGCCAAAAATGTCTTGATGGATGTGGTAGTTGCTGATATACCTCCTCGATTCGGTATGATCTTATCTAGATCGTGGGGTGCTAAACTCAAAGGAACTTTACAACTTGACTTCTCTTATGCTACCATCCCTGTTTTTGGTCAATTGAGGGAGTTGTATCGGGAAAAGAAAATGAAGTATATGATCACTAGTAAAGAGAAGCTTGTGAATCATCCAATAAATGTTGTACATACTGATTTAGAGTCCTTTGTTTTGTATTCTGATAGTGGATTGAATGATGTAGATATTCAACTTGTAGAAGTAGATGATGTACCAGAAATTTCCGAGAATTTTAGAGCAGTTCTTAATCAAGAAAAAGAAAAAATAGCAAGTTCTTCTGAGCAGCCTACACAGCAACAAAAGGTCAGTGAAGAGCAGAAAAATTGTAGAAATTTTGAATAATTTAACACATATTCAACAGAGATTATCCTGATCATGTACTATTGTGGAAAACATACACAATACATAAGCTCCTCTATGTTGATCATCAATATAGCAGCATCAATAACAATAAAACATCAAGAGCATTCACACATTAACACAGTATGTATCCCTGGGAAAGCATCTCGCTAAAAACCCCAACTATCTGTATATTAATGATTGAGTCATGTAACATTACACAGCATAATACTTCTCACAAGTATCTCCACCTCTGTTACACACAATACAGCTCAGATCTGAATCAATCACTGGCTCAAATCTCCTTCGCTGCTTGCCTGCCTCCGCTGCTCAATACTTGCTCAAGAACTGATGATGATTTCAAGGCAACCACATATTTACTTGGCTAAATCACGTGAGCACAAGCTACAATGTGGGAAAATACGTGGGCAAACTCATTGGCATACTCAATCCCTTGATTGTGCAAGATCTGATGCACAACTATAGTCACAACTGGTAGCAATCTGATTCTCTAACACCTGTCCCTATTGAACTGAACATGCACTGACATGCAACTGAGTTAACTGATGTATTCATTAGTTGTATTATGAGTTAATAACTTGTGAATTAATTAAAACTAATTCACCCAACTCATCTCTAGTCTATTTGCCAGTTAGACTAAATACAACCAGTTTAACAAAGCTAAACTGAACACAACTCCATCAACTGCACCTCCAGTCCACTAAACTCAACTCACTTGAGTTCTAACTGAAGTCCTGCATGCAAATATTAGTCATCCATAGGTAACCACGTATTTCCTTCTGGGATCTGCATGTACCACATCCGTAGCTCATCCTGAAGTGCTCCAAGAGAATAAGACAAAGTTTATAGTCAAAATATTATTATGAGCTAATAATATTTGACTGTTCTATATTTAGACTGAGCAGTCACTCCGCTG
The DNA here is from genome assembly GCA_000404065.3 of Pinus taeda. Lineage (NCBI taxonomy): Eukaryota > Viridiplantae > Streptophyta > Pinopsida > Pinales > Pinaceae > Pinus > Pinus taeda. The sequence continues at coordinate 35 of APFE031516872.1, read as the reverse complement.
TGATCTAAAAATAGAAGTCCATCTATTTTTTCCAA
>APFE031516858.1:0-20659 GCA_000404065.3 Pinus taeda | reverse complement strand
GAGAGAAAGACATCAAAAAGCAATGTAACTCTGGTTCCGCACTTTCTCTCACTTTTGCCTGCGGGCCCGCACCTTTTGTTCAGAGTACCTGCGTACTTATACACTCTGTATGTAAAGGGGAGGGTGCGTATCCCTGTGAAAGTCAAAAGGCGTAATTTTTATCTTAAAAAACTCACTTTGGGTTAATTCTAGATGTTTCTAGAAGGAATTTTGACGTGGATTGTTCGCTCCAAAGTGGTTCATGCATCCCAAAAGAGAAGGAGCTAATCCCTTGTTAGGAGGAGCTATCCCTTTGAAGGAGGATTCTATCCCTTTGAAGGAGGACCTAGTAACTTCCCTCCATTGCACTATAAATTGAGGCATTGGGTTAGTGGCTAGCGAGGTTAGAAGCTGAACATTTTTTAGGGTAAATGCTGGTGAAATCAAGACTTCCTATTTGAGCTTAAGAGGAGAGATCACATACCTTTTTGGCTTCATTGGGGAGTTAGTGAAGCATGTCAAAGTAGAGGAGACTTCTTGTTGGACCCTGGGAGGAGCTTGTACAGCGTCAAGGCAAAGGTTGTAAAGTTCTTCTTCTTTTGAATTAATACAATCAGGCTCGTTTTTCTCAACAAGTATCTCATGTTATTTGTTTCATGGACTCCTTGACTTTCATGTTAAATATGTTTTATAATACTGGTTATTGAGGTGCTATTTAATCGTTTGCCTTGTTTGTGTTTGCAGGTTCGTGACAAAGGAACTCACTTGGATCAAAGGAGTGAAGGCATCCCCAAAATTGCGTTGGTATAAGGTAGGCCTTAAACACACTTGTTTGCCATTATTTATAAAAGCACATTTAGAGAAAGATAGTGTCTGGTTGGTTTGTTTGTCATTAGGTCTTCTTTAGATTCTAGGAAGGTCTATCTTGTCCGCAAGATCGACTCATTCCGCGTGACAGGGTCCAAAAAGGGCTTGAGGTCAAGCCTCTCTTGAATGGTAACATGACCACTTAACTTGCTTAAGTGCCCTCAAATGTCTTGGGAAAAACTCTTTAAATGTATGGTTAAAACAAGCAGTGCATGTTGATGAGATACCTTTTAGTTGCTCCCTATTTTATGCCATTCGCTTCAGGTTCATTTTTCTTTGACTTTCTTTTCTCTAGTCAATTACATCCTTTCTTAGTTGACCTAAATTTTTGGGGTTTCAAATCACATCCTCCCAAATTGGTTGAACTTCCATCACCCTCTACCCTGAGCTTGTGGAAGTAGGCCTTCTAGCTAATTTGATCCCATCAATTTCTGAATTGTATTCAGCCCCACAAATCCCTAAAACATTCTTGTTAGAATAACCCCCTGCTTGACTACATGAAGCCCTTTGAGCACATGAATCATTTATCATTATAACATAAGAAACACTAACTGGGACAATGTCTTTCCTTGCAAACTTATCATTTGATGCCTCTCCTGGTTAAATGGTTGACCATTATCTCTATCATTGAAACTAGATAGAAACTCAGTCTATTGACAATCAATTTCAATATCACCCTGGGCATTACATCTTCCATTCTGCGCAACTTCATTTCACATTCCTCTCCCACTATGTATCTGAGACTCATATGATTTTATAGTAGAAGTTCTAGAACACCTTATTGAAGAGCAATATTCAAGCTTTGTACCTCTTACTTTCTCAAGTAAGCCGGGCTTCTCCAATTTCCAATTCCACTTGTTTCTCACCCATCGACAATGAAATTGAGATATTCAATGTTGAAAAATGTAAGCATGGACAACCACCTTAGCTTATGAATCTATTCATCTTTTTCCAGCTGGATTCAAACCCCTAACATAACACAACTTGGGACATCCACCTTAGCTTATGAGTTTTGTTTTTTGCCAATAGTGTTCAAACCCACTGGTTATAAATTGCCCACAACCAAAGAACACTTCAAGCACCACTGAATTCTACAGTCTGTATCCAAATTCTAATATTAAGTTGTGCATAAATTTGTTTTTTGTGATTAAAACATACTAATTTTGAACAGATTAAAACCCACACAAATGTTCAAAATGCAGAGCATATATACATATTTTTTTTTTCTACTTGAGGACGCGCATAACCCATGCTCTAATAACGATATGAGAAGGACCGACACGGGTCTTCTTGAGCTGCTCTTTGTATCTGCAGAGCTTCGTGTCTGATTTCTTGATATTTTTATTAATCACATCATCTCTCTTGTTCATCTGCCCCAACCAAAAAATAAATTACATAGTAGATTCCATCATAGTACTTAGTTTGATCATCCATGGAAATAAAATTAAACATGTAATAATTTCTTAAATGCTTACCTTCTCATAGGCCTCTTCCACAGATGGAGAAGGAGGGGCCTTCTTCTTCTTCTAGAAACTGAATAAATGCTTCACCATCTTTACTTGTGTCAAATTATCATCGCTTCAACATCTTTTCTTGAGTTGAACCCTCTAATGCACTATATGTATTGATTGGAGAGTGTTAAGGCTCCCCTCCTGCATCTCTGCTCTATTGTGTTTTTAACACAATGTTATTAATGTCTAGTTTGTACGCCAATCCTCCTTGGCCATACCCTCTTAAAATTTAAGTGGAGTGGGAAAATGAAATTCAAATGAGTCAAAATCATTTTAACTGAAGGCTCCCAAACTTTTACCATAATGTAAAAAACTATGTTAGAATACAATAAATATTTTAATTTTTTTTAAAGTTATTCAAATATTATAAATGTTTTAAATTTTTCAAAATAAAGGTAGAAATCATGTTAAATGTGCAAGCCACTTTGTCTTTTCATCTTTTTTTATTCTTTTCATTATATATGACCAATCTAGATCCATCTTAAATTCATATCTACCAAGTGTCTAGAGGGATCAAATCTCTTTTCACTCTAAAAGAGGTTTGCACCTTAAGAGATTTGATCCTTCCCTCTCAATGCTTGGTAGATCCAGAGTTAAGATGGATCTAGATTTGTTCATTTATTAATTATAATTATAGTTATATAATAATAATAATTCTAATTATTATTGTTATTATTTTATGGAGTCAAAATGTTAAAGAGGACATTGCAACATCTCTACCATGGGAGAGGAATTCAACAATGGATAAACCCTAAAGGCCCATGGAAAAATTGTAAGTGAAGAAAGGGGTGTGGAGTTTTAGACTAAAGCAGTGTGTAGTTTTGACGAAGAGTGAATGGGCTCTGGACAATGTCAAGCTCTGATATCCTTGTCAAAATTCAAAATAATATTAAATGATAACCATGAGTTTTTTATTCACGTGATATATATATTTTAAGTATAGAGATGGGTGTCATGATAAACCCTTTGAAGACACACAACTACTCATCAAATATGCTTTTTCAGATGAGATGTTGGTTTCTTACTATTGGACCCTCATGGAGGAGGAGGAGTTGGTGAAAGAGGATGGGGTTTTCAACAAATTTGGGATAGTGCCAAGGATTTTCTCCATTCACATTTGGAAGTCAGATCAAAAGGTCACCATGCCATGATCAATTTCTGGGCCTACCAAGCCTTTATAAAGAAAATTTAAGAATTTGATAGGGCAGCCATCTGGCAGTTCGGTGGCCCTAACCCTTGCTCCAATTATGCATTGTTTGGGTCCTCTAGTTTCAACCACTCTAGGGCTCGAGGCCATTTGTCATGGGATGAAAACATGTTCTTGGGTTTCTCTAGATCTGAGTTTGGTTTCCCTTTCATCCTAGAGATAGGAGGAAGCCATGCAATGTGTTACGACTTTCTTAGGGTTTTCAGAAGTTTCAAAATTTATGAATTTATCTGGTTTGTTTTCTTGCTTTTCCTTCATCTTATGTGTCATTGACCTCACCCTCCTTGGGCAAAATGGTGAAGGAGAGCCTTGCCTCGGTGACGGAGGAAGGCCGAACTGATGTTGAGAATGGTGCTGGGGTTTTCGAGGAGAAACCCTCTTTTGAACAAGAAGGAGTTGTGATTCAATAGGAGTCAGAGAAAGCAAGGAAGAGGAAAAACAATTGTAGTGTCAAGAAGAAGAACCGGGTCCTCCTTGCTTTGGTGTTGGGAATTAATGTTTCCATTCAGAAGACTAAGGAAATGTCCCAAAAATCCCTAGTGGGGTGAGTAAGGGGTTGAAAATTCAAGTCCTCAACCCTAAAAGTGTGGGAAGACAAGGAAATCTAGCCTGTTGTTAAATATCCTCCAGAGGTGTCTCTGCTAGCCCAGGGTTAGATTCATCTATGCCTCCAAGACACAACCCCTATTTGTTGATTTTTTTGGTCCCCAACCGTATGGAAGTTTCCAACCCTATTTGTTGATTGTTGAAGTCTTTGTATGGTTTGAAGTAGGCCCTAGGGACTAGTATGTAAAGATTAACCATTTATTTTTCAATCTTGGATTCAAACATTGTGAATCTGATCACAATATCTATGCATTACATGATTATCGTGATACTTTTGATTTCATTGTATATATATCGAAGATTCAATTATAACCAACAATAATCTTGATTTAATTCTTAGATTGAAGAAACTATTTATTGTCACTTTTGAAATGACGGATCTTGGACTTATGCACTACTTTCTTACTCTTCAGGTTTTTACTCTATCTGATGATTTATTTATTTCTCAATCTAAAACTGTAATGGATCTGTTGAAATCTTTTTAGATGGACAATTGTAATCCATATGGCACCCCTCTTCAATTAGGTGTCAAGTTGACTAAAGATTGTTTGTCTCTCAAAGTCAATTTCACTCTTTATTGATAGTTGGATGGTAGCCTTATATATTTAAATCATAATCGACCTAACATTTCCTTTTTTGTCATTTTGATGTCATAATTTATGCTAGATCCACGTGAAAGCCACAAAGAGTATTGTTCATTATCTTAAGGGTAACTCTCACATCAACATTAAGTATTGTCACAATTTTGATTTGTTGATCATTTAATTGAATTCAATTAGGAAAGTGACAATGATGATTGCAAGCCAACCTTTGGCTATGTGTTTCACCTCACTTATGGACCATTGATTTCGTCATGTAAGAAAAAAAAAGTAGTCTCTTTGTTAATCACAGAAGCCAAGTGTCATGGTGTAGTTAATGTACACTTAGAGGCAATCTAAATTGGAAAACTCTTAAGAGATCTTAGGCTTCCTATTGAAATCTTGAGAATCATATATTGCGATAATCAAAGTGTAATTCAAGTTCTTGACATCATTGTTACATGTAAAATTATGAATCATAAAGAACAATATAAATCCTCTTTGAGGGATTTTAGGCCTCCATCTAGGATAAGGGTTCCATTATGAGGTTTTCCACATCATATATGGGAGTTAGGGATTATATCTCGACCAAGGAATGAAAAATGGTCTTAGGCCTAAAACAAGTCTTTCTCATGTTTAATGTCCATGAACAATATATTAGAATGGGAATATGGACACAATTAATATGTTTTACATAATAAGAATGGGTTTTATGGTAACTACGATGGATATGGAAGGAAAACAAGATCCTTAGTCCCTAAACAAAAATTCTCTAGTTCAATGGACGTGAATAAGGCTTGAAACCACCACGCATATCCTATCTAAAATATATCTAGCCTTCAGGTACGTCATGGGTGTTATTTGAACGTTTTGTGTGCCATAGTTGGGTCTTGGGGCCTCTAAGTGTGGCCTCAATATCATTAGGAGGTTTTTTGCACCAAGTATGGCACTAAGGGCCTTAACCATGGTCAAGGAAGGATCACAAGGTGCTTGGGTCATATTTGAATCTTCCCATGATCAATCTTCTTGAATAAGTATTTGAATTACCACACAAGATATCTCTAGGGGATATTTGGTCTCTGTGGGGGATTTTTGTCAACATTGGTATGGTTTAAATGATAAGAATGGGTCTTGGGGAATGTAATATCTTGAGAGGAGGATAAAAGAGGGCCTTAGGCCCTAATAAAGCTTCTAGAGTTCAAGGAACATGAAGTAACCCTCAAACAACCACACAGATACTCTCTAAGGGATATTTGGATTTCAACTTGGAAATGGTAGCCATGGCATGTTATTCTACATAAGGAGCTAGAAGAATTATTAGTATGTATGGTTTTCTAATAATAATGTGTGCACATTCTAAGAATGTGAATGAGCTATTAGAATTTGTGCACATTCTCGTAATCATGCATGTATATGTAGAATTATGTATAAAATAATTATTATAAATTTCCATTTCTAGAGTGATAGAATTAAAAATGACTAGCATAAATGACTAACTCATATACTTGTTGTACTTGTTAGTAGGTCATATTTTTATTCTTGGACTATAGTAGTCATTTAGTTAATCATTTTTAAATTTGTCATTTATTATCAAGTCATATATTTTAGTCTAAGACTAAACTAGTCATTTAAGTTACTTTCTTTTAGTTGGGTCACTTATTATCCAGTCAAATATTTTATCCCTAGATTAAATTAGTCGTTTAAGTTAGTCATCTTTAGTTGGGTCACTTAAAATTTCTCAAATTTAGTAGTAATTCACTTAAAATAATTGTGGCGACTAACTTTTTTAGTCACGTAGTCACTAATCTCTCATTTTGTACTAGTGTTTGTTGGGAGGCCTTACAGTTTCTCATTGCCAATATGGTGCTTGATGCAAGTGTCTTCACTAAACCAAACAACAACAACAACTGAATTATTATGGCTTTGATGTGTAAAATCCATCTCAAGGAAGGAGGGGATTCGATGTTTGATGCAAATAATTAGAATCAACAAAGGGCATCTAATAACAAGGAAAAATAGAATCGTTTTCTAGCATCATTCGGAGCTGGTTCATTAGGATATTGACAAAATGATTCTCAACCCAAAGTGGAAAATCATGTATCTGATGATCCAAATCTATGAAAACAATAATAACCTATTTGGAAAGTTACATGTCAAGGTGGCTTCTTGGTTCCTTGTCATGCTTTTGAGAAATTGTTTCCTCCACTTGTTCTTCAATGCAACTACCATGTCAAGGGTTTGTAGCCGTAGACTTGCATGATAATATCTATAAATTTTGAAAATTTATCATGGTCATCCATATAGGCATATTATAACAACATATAGAATGTATCTGTCAGTAGAAAGTGACTTGTTGCTGGTGATTCTTTTGTCTTTATAAGGGATGAGAAGTCACAACTATTTCTTGGTACCATATGTTCAAATTAGTAGCAAAAGTAGTATATGGCGATTAGGTTTTGGTTGGCATGCATGATAGAATAATGTTTAAAACAAAGGAGTATAGTATATGTTGGTATATATGTACCATAATTAGTCCTCTTTATCTAGTGTGATGGAAAAATGTAATCTCAAGGTCATATGGGAGGTGTACTAATGGGCATGAGCTTCCTCTACTCTTTGTTATTTGATTTCCTTAGATTCGTGAGCTGCAAAATGTAGAAAGAATGCCTAAGAAAATCTCTGAGTTCCTATCTCCTATTGAATTTTTGATATATTCATCGACACATATCATAAACTAAAAGGTCGACACCATTAGACTTGGATCATTCCAAGATTGGTATTTTGTACCATTTTAAAAAAAGGCATAAACAATCTCCTATAACATGAAACGCTAATTGTAGAGAAGATGGACATTCGGATTATTAGTCTTGTAACATTGAACAAGAATAAGGATTTGAATTGTGGAGGCACATTATTTATTAATAAGTTTCCAAAATTGAGAGTGAGAGTCGTTCATGATTATACATTGATAGCTATAGTCATTCTTAGTGAGTTAAATCTCGCTGTTAAAGATGTCTTCTTGATTGGAGCAACCTATAAACTCAGGAGAACAATCACTCTCATTTGCTCAGTAGTATGTCCAACTTCTTTATGGGACCTCTCTGTGCATATGGATTTTTTCATATTATGATATTGTTGTTTTAACACTCAAAAACTTGTTTATGAAAGGGACAATTTCAATTGAGATAGTAGATCTTGGGCTGCCACAAATTGTACAGAACTTAAAATACCAAGCCTGGAGTGATTAGGATCTAGTAGAAGTGTTGAATTCTCTGGAAGAATGGCAGTCATGTCCTCCAAAATCTTGTAACAAAGCAAGCAAGTATGTTAGTATTGAGGTTTGGAATTCAAAGAATTAGAGGCTTGCCCTAAATAGAGAAATATTAGTTGATATGATAACACTGGAAATAATTCTGAGGTGGTAGTCCTGTAGCTAGGTCATGTAGCTAATTTAAAGTGAGCTATGGGAATCCTATTTTTGTAAGAGAATAATTGGACATGTAGAGGACAACATAGTGCAAAATTTTACACTAAACTGTGAAGATACTAATGGGGCTAACGAGGCGCAAAGATATATGAGAAGATCGTTATCGTTTCTAGCTCCTTAACAAACTCAAACACTGTAAAAAAAATCAAGCATGTGATGGCCCATATATTTCTCAATTAGTAGAATACAGTTGGAAAGGCCATACCGTAAAATGCCCTTGATAGGAGATAAAACCAAATCATAAACTAGGATACTTTACGGTTCAAAATATGCCTTTGCAGGGGATGATGGTATTTGTCATATTGGCACCTTCATGTCCGATCCATATGGTATTATTGTTAGAGATCCTAAACAGAGCCATGAAGGATATGAGGATGATTGGAGGAGAATGTTGTGAATCATTCAACAAATGTCCAAAAGGCAATTGATGATGTTAATCGCACGTCTCAGATATTGCAAGGGGTGTAGCCGATAAGTATTCAGTTGCATCACAAGGAACAGAGGTATCAAGGCAAATTGCAACTCCATTGTAGACTTGGAATATATATTGTAATTCAATCACAAGATAGTTAGACAAACCATGATATGGAAGTTAAGTGTGACTCATTGTGATAAATTGAGGTTGAATGTGCTTCAATCACAGGAAGGGAACCTAATAAATGACTTATCGCATCTTGGGGAAGAAATCTGCAACTCATTGCACACTAGCAAGGAAAACAACGCTTAATCATTAAGTGGTGAAGCAAATTACGCCTAATCACAAAGAAGATAACCTAACTATGTTCAATCATAAATTAGGGAAATAAAATGCGATACATCGCAAGGTGGGAAGAGTAACTGTGCTTCAATCACAAAATAAAAGGACGTATTGTGCCAGTTAATCATAAGAAAAGCTCATTAATGATTCACCTTCTTGTAATGACTAAGGGGAGGTCATTCAAGCAACACATATTCCTCCAGTTATTGGCATTCTCTTAGGATGAACTTTGTCATGGGAAGAGGAGGAATATTATCAACATGTTCCTTGCATGTAGCACACTTTCCATTGAATTGATTTTTAATTCAAACACCTACTCACATCCCCTCTAAATGGTGGATTATTTAGCACAAACACCTTACATATCTTATCAACCTCAACACAATGTGAGTTTGAAATTTATTCCACGGACATAATAGGACCCTTTGATTTGAAATCATGCTCAAACAGGTTTGTCCTTTCCAAATCATTGTATCGCTCCCTGTCTTATTCCATCTATGGTGTTGTGAGATAGAAAAATGCTTCGAGCCAAACCAAAAACAAAATTAAGAGCAGATCCTATGAGGTTTTTCCAGTCCCGAATTGCATATCTAGGATTTCAATTGGGATTTAACATGAAGAATTTTTCAGCCTAACATATTTTCAAATAGAAGTAGAGTCAGTTCAATTTGACAATAGGGTTATAATGGTCTTACTTCCATGGAAAGTGATAGTGCACTATAAATTTTGGATTGGGAGACATGTGAGGAATCTATGAAGGACCATCTGGCATTTAAACTCATGCTTCTCTCTTACAAAAGGAAGTTTCCATTTATGATCATAACTCTACCCTTTTGGAGCATGATAACTATTTAACTATGGGGGTCACTTAATGTAGTGATTGAATACAAATACCTCTCTCAATGACAATTATACTTGTGTTTAAGTGAAAGGAGAACCAAAATAACATTAATTTTACAAATAGGATATTGTGAGGGGACTTTTGGAACATTCCTTATGGTCTTCTTCAATTTCCTTAGGAACTTTCAAATATATTCCATAGTCTTTGACAACTTTTAAGGAACTTTGTAGTTGTCTATATATGACTACAAATGGAACTCATGGAAGGGACTTCTCAAGATCAAGATCATAATGCCAGTGTAAATGGATTAAATCAAATTTGGTTTATGTGGATTAAAAGCATACCCCATGGCTCATTTCAATGGGTTAGCAGAGCTTTGTAACAATTGAAAATGTGTTGGGTGATATGTGATAGTCATAAGCGAGAATACTCCTCCCTTGAATTATTTAGCGGATTCCATCATTTTAATGTATGGATTTGAGTTTAATTCCTTCATCATGATGACTATGTGATGAAACTTAGGGTGGATATTAAAACTTGAACATATTAGAGTACATCTTACTGCAAAAAAATCCTTGTACAGTTCAAGATACCATATGGGGGGATAATAGATCAATTTTAAATTGGCATAGTTTTATATAGACAACATGTGGATCTAATGATTACAATAGTTGTTATTTGCTAGAAGTTCTCTACTAAGCTCTATAAATCTAGCTCACAACAATGCTCTTAAGTTGATAGAAAAATTGTGACCATGTCGGATGAAGAGGACAAGCCAAGGCCAAGAATCACAAGAGTTGTACAGGGATTCAAAATCACCATATAAAAGTCACATGATGAATTCCATGACAATTTTCTCAAGCTACAGGGGATAATGGTAAAGTTCACCAAGAATATATTTTCTTGGAAGCTTCCATGGGAAAGAAAGAAGTTGATATATTCTATGGCTTGAATTCTGGTTAAATTCCATGGTGTGACCTGATTAGCTAGAAAATTCATTATATTCCCATTGGTAACATAGATAGAAAAATTTGGTCAGGGCTATTAAGATGGGGATTTGGGCAGGTACCTTGGAGGTCATTCAAATTCAAGGAGAAACAAACACAATGAATGACCTCATCCATCACATGTATTTCATTATATTATTTTTTTATAATCATGAAAATGTAAAAATCATGTAAAATCATATATTAATTGTAAAGGTTATTAGGAATAAAAGATTCATGAGGAAATTGAAAACTCATGGGAAAGGTGAAAGGTCACTTCCCCATTTATATAAATGTACTCTCATGCTTTAGGGTGAGGGGGGATTTTAGCACTGATGTATTTTAACATAGGTAGTTGTTAGTACTTAGAGATTTGAGCACTCTTGCTCTTATTGATTGTATACTAAGTTTTGGTGAGGCTAGATGGTTGCCTTGGAGATCATATGAGTTTCCCTCATTACACTATTAGATTTTGATTGGCTTGTGGAGCATATACTTGGAATTGTAGCAGTATTAATGAGAAGCTCTTCATTTTTGGTACAAATTCCCATGCATTTCTTTGTTGGTTGTAATGGCTAACCTATACTACAATCATGTATGCATGTGTGCTTTCATGTGGGTTATATGTTGATGAACTAATTCATAGCTTGTTGCTCATGTGTTTGTTTGAATCTTTGCTTTTCATTCCACACTAATGTTAGTAATCTATTGTGAATTAATTTGTAATTAATATCTAACACTTTCTTATTCCTATATCTTTCAGATGGTTTTAGCTCACTGACTCCTCTTGAGGCATACTTCCTCTTATTGTGCTACTACATTCTTGTACTATGTTCTATAAGTTTGTCAATTATGGGATGATTTCGTCCCCATTCTTTGGATATTTTGTACTTGCCTTGACATTAACAACTACTCATTTGAATTCTAAGAGGAAAACTAACATGGTGCCAGTTTGGCCCACATACTGAATGGGGCTCCTATCCCAAATGGTGTGAGGTCTAATTGGGACTTCACACCGAGGAGACCCCCTTACTGTTGGTGGTACATTTTGTCCTGTCAACATGCTCATAACTAGAGCAATGTGATGCCCATAATTCATCGTGCACCCCAGATGTACTAGAACAACAAATAAATGATATAGATGATTGTTTGGATATTCATCTCCACGAGTCAACTCCATGGGGAAAGCCACACGATAAGCTGGCAAATGAGAACATCAAGTGGAGAATTTATCCTGAACCTTTTCTCAGCTTCTTGAAAATGACAACACTTGTCACACCAATACTTTTTCCCAATTAGTTTCTCCATAACACTAAATGCTTTTAGAAAACTTGACACAGAAAAATTTTGTTGTATCTACATGTTGAAATTCATGAATGGCTCTTATCTACATGTTACACTTTCGCTACACAAAAAATAAGTTTCGCTTGTGAAAGTACAACTGAATACCTCACAATTACCATGTATTTCACCCTCGGCTTCCTCATCTTGGTGAGGACTCTCCATGTTATTCCATATTGTGATTTCTTTGTCAAGAATATTAAAAAGACATGTCAAAAACTCACGTGCATCCTGATGGGTTTCACTACGACTGAAAGAATCTCGTTCTCTTCCATTACCATGTTCTTCGACTTCAAATTACAATGATACACCCTCTAGCCGTGAAAAACAAATCAACGACACTCATCAGTTGATGAAAATATTTCCTCGCAACATCCTCCTTTAATCTCTCCTTAGTGACCTTGTTGAAGATATCTATGCCTCTAACATATTCATCTTGCTCACTAATTTCCATGACCTCCACACAACTCCTCATAATTGAATCCATTTTCCATACATTGTGTGGTTGATCCAAGTGGATATTGGTGGCCACCTGCCTATTCCACCTAGATCTCTAGTTGGTTTCATCAGTTTCCTTTATTATAGCACAATTTACTATGTTTAGAAGTTTTTCGAGTCTTGAACTTTTGGAACTATTTTGACCCCCTAAATGACGTTTAATTGAGGTCCGCAACAGGCCCATAGCCATAGGCAAGGGCCTGCTACAAATTCTATGGTACCCAGATAGATATTTCTAATGAGGTATTGTACATGCTAAACGAAGATCATATGACCAAGTTACGACCCTGGGAAGTTGACTACCTAACTAACCCCAACGGGGCCCACAAACTCTTGGTGTTCCATCTCCTAGGGTAAGGTTTTTGGTTGTTTAGGGCTTCCCCTTACCGTTCAATAATAAAAAGGCCCTTGAGCCTCATTGTAATACAGTTCAGAGGCATGTATCTGCCACGTCTCTTCTCAGAGATAAGCTACCCAAGCTAGTTTATTTCCATTCTTCTTGTAAGCATCTTTCAGTTCTTTGATATTAATGAAATGAAGATTTATTTATACTGCATCTATGTGTTTATGTTTATATATGTTTTCTGTTGCATTTCCGCATAAGTTCAGATCAATGTTATTAGAGCAATTTTCTCTTTCTCTGCCTTTCTTTGCATGTCCTCAAAGAGGTTAGGGTATAATGAGTTAGGGATCGAGCTGGTTGAACCTTTGCAAGACCAACCTCACAAACCCTGACGGCCTCCCATGGCGAAAGAAAATAAAGATGAGGGAGCAGGAGATCCTTTCAAAATATTGCTCGAGGAAGCCCTCGAGTGACAGAGGAATGCGATGATGGTTAAATTTGCCCAGATCCTCCAACGACTACCCATAGGCGATGCATCGTCATCCAACAACCAGTCTGGAGGCGCCACTCCCTTTAAAGTACAAGTCAAATTTGAAATTTCCATATTTGAAGGCCAGATAGATGCAAACATTGTAGATAGATGGTTAAATATGTTGGAAGGATATTTTTTGGTCATGACTTTTCCAATAAGGAAAATATTACTTTTGCACTCCTCAAATCCAGCCCCCATGTCAAGGATTGGTGGAGAGCCTATTGTGAATAGAAGGATGAGAGGGAACCCTCACTATTTTCAGTTTCACCCACTTGGAATTCTTTCTGAGATGTCATCAAGTAATAATATTACCCTATTGGGAGCTATGAAGGTAAACACATAAAGTGGACCATGCTACGGTAGGGAAAGGACCAAGACGTGCCAGAGTTCACAAATATTTTTCATACCCTTCACATGAAGTTGCACATAAAGGATTCTGAGCAACATTTTGTGCTCAAGTACCACGACTATCTACACAAGTACATATAGGATGAGATGGAGTTCCTGGACATCTCCTCGCTTGGCGTTTCCTATCAATACGTTGTCAAGGTCGAGCAAAAATTTAAACAGAATAAGCGAGACTTTGGATCTACGAATCTGAAGCAAGGGAAAGGCACCCACAAACTGTAGAACAAAGGACAAAGACAAGGCGGGATGAACCAAGATAACTCACTGAATCTGCAAGTAAAGAGCAAGACCACGAAGACAAATAAGGACACAGGGAAATGGTGTGAGTTCCCTAAGAGCCCCACTCACAACACAAGTGAGTGTCGAGCCAAGTAGTCACTGGTGGCTGAGATGAAGGCTTCCGAATTAGATGCATGTTTAGATTCTGAGTCAAAACCTGATAAGGGGAATGAAAAAGGGAAGTAGATTATTGATGTGGAGCCCAACACCACCATTGCCACCGCCAAGATCCAGAATATTGAGGCCAAAGATCTAGAGGAGGGGGAGCATCTCTTCCACTCATAGATGTGGGTGAAGGGTTCTCCATTGCAGTTCAGTGTCGACAACGGAAGCCAAAACAACCTCATTTTAGTGGAGGTTTGGCTTACAGACTACACCACACCCATAACTATACACCATCGGGTGGCTTCACTAAGGACAAGAACTCCGCGTCAGCCAACAATGTTGCCTTCCCTACAACATCAAGCCCTTCACAGATTAGGCCAACCATACTTTTAGAAGTGTCATGTTGTATATGAGTCTAGGCCTCACACTGTTATTATTTCTTTGGGAAATAGGTTATACAGGATACTAGAGATAACATTGCCTACCACCATCTCTTTAATCTTTGTGAATAAATGCAGTAATATCATTTCCTAGACCAAGAAATTTGTCTTCCTTATGATTTGCCCTCAGGGCAAGAAGAATATTATAGCTATGTCCACAGCCTCCACACATGGATACTTTACATGATAGCAGTAGATGGACAAGGTCATGGAGGAATATAGGGACATCTTCACCTCACCCACAAGGGTACCCCTAGACTGTGCTCCGCTACCCAATGGAATGATCTACCGACATTTTTTATGGATAATGATGAAATTAAGAGACAGATTCAAGAGCTGTTGCATAAAGGGCACATCAGACCAAGTTCCTCACCCTGCGGGAGCCTGATCATATTGGTACAAAATAAAAATGACACCTGGAGACTCTATATTGACTATCGAACGTTGAATAAGATCATTGTTCGCAATAGGTATCCAATCTCACGAATTGATGACCCTCTGGACCAACTCAAGGGGGACAAATATTTCAGCAAGATTGATTTGAAGTCTGGTTATTACCAGGTGCCAATTGAACCCTCCAATGTGTGGAAGATTGCCTTCAAATACAAGGCGAGCCTTTTCAAATGGTTGGTCATGCCTTTTGTGTTGACAAATTCTCACACAACCGTCATGAGGTTGATGGATGAAATCTTGTGGCCCTTCACCAACTCATTCATGGTAGTGTACTTGGACGACATCCTGATATTCAACCAAAGTTAGGAAGGGCACCTACACCATATCTGACAGGTCCTCCAAACCGTGCGACAACACAAGTTGTGTGCGAATTTGGAGAAATGCACTTTTGGTATGACCCGGGTTCAATATCTTGGGTACAACATTGATGAGCAGGGTGTGCATGTGGACCCAACCAAGATACAAGATATTTGATATTGGTCATCCCCAACCACTCTAACAGAGCTACGCAACTTTTTGGGTCTTTCCAATTTCTATCGCAGGTTCGTGTTGGGTTTCTCTCATATCACTTGGCCTTTGAGTCAAGTCACCAAGGGCAAAGTAACAGAAAAGTTATTCTGGTCTCAATCCCAATAGAAGGCATTCCTCGAGTTGAAGAATCGCCTCTGCTCTACACCAATGCTCACATTACCAGACTTGCAACAACCATTTGAGATTGAGACAGATGCCTCCAACTATGCTATCGGGGTAGTTCTTACTCAGCAGGAGCATCTGGTGGCATATCATAGTGAGACACTTTCAGACATAATCTGAAAGTATCCCACCTATGACAAAGAGATGTATTCCATTGTGCAAGCATGCCGATAATGGAAGCATTACATTCCAAGGAAGGAAATGGTTATCCACATAGACCATCGACCCATGCAATTCATACAAACACAAGGAAAGTTGCAGAACTATCGTCATCAAAAATAGTCCACACACATACAACAATTCCATTTGAATATCAAGTACAAGAAGGGAAACATCAATAATGTTGCACACTGCCTCAATCGTCCATTAGTCATAACACTGACCATTGTGCTCAACTCTTGAGGGTACAAGACTTCAAAATGGCCACATCTTTACAAGAGTGATCCAAAATTCGGCACCACATACCATATGCTCTTGGAAGGTAAGCAAGTTGTAGACTTTCACCTCCAGGGCACACCATTATGCCACATGGGACACCTTTGTGTTCCTTCAAGCGAGCGTGCCAAGATGATTTGGGAGGCACAATACAGTCGGGTTGCTAAACATTTTGGGGTAGAGAAGACAATAGCAGTATTGTAGAAGTGTTTTTATTGGCTAAACCTTTGAAAAGATGTTGGGAAACACATAAGATCCTGCAATGCCCACGCTATTACCGAACCTACAATCAAGAAGCAAGGCATGTATACTCCCCTACCTACTCCTGGTTGACCCTGGGCATCCATTTCCATGGATTACATGTCGGGACTTCCTTCTACAAAGCATGGCAATGACTGTGTTTTCATGGTCGTCGAGAGATTATTTAAGATGGCCATTTTGGCATCCTGTAAGAAGATTATCACAGCAGAAGCCACTACCAAACTTTTCTTTGAACGGGTATGGGTGCACTTTTGGATCCGACACTTCATTATCTCAAATCGGGGCAGTAGGTGCCTAAGTCCATTTTGGTCAAGCCTTTGGTCATTTTTGGATGCCAAGCTCACTATGTCGATGACCTTCCACCCCCAAACTAATGGCCAAACGGAGGTCATCAATAGAATGATCGTGCACATCCTATGCATGTACAACTTGAAGTACCCACACATATGGGATGAGATCCTTGCTTATGTACAACATAACTACAAGAGAGCTCTCCACAGATCAAATGGCTACAACCCCTTTCAGCTGGGATTGGGATTCCAGCCACTATGTTCCATTGATGTTACCATACCATTTGCAGCTACTCAAGCAAATTCGGCTCATGTCTAGTTCGAAGCTGAAAGGGCTAACAACTTCATTGAGCGGATTTAAAACATTATCCAATAGGTCCATGACATATTGGATAGAGAAAATGGTAAGTATAAACAGGGTCATGATCAACATCGAGCACCACACAAGTTCCAAGTGGACGATAAAGTTTGGTTACATTTGCAGAAGGAGCACCTCATTGGGCCCCACCGCAAGATTCGCCTGCTCTGATATGGGCCTTACACCATCACTAAGACTATAGGGGAAAATGATTTTGTGTTCGACATTCCACCATTCCTTGGCATGCACCCAATATTCAATGTGGATCGACTATGACCATACTTTCCCCCATTGTTGGACATATCAGACATTGTTGAGCAACTAACACCAACAGAGATCAACCTAAGCTACATTGAACATGCCACAACTAATAGGACCATGGAAACACATATCAAGAACACTCACCAACAAAGGATCTAGCTATATCAAGTTGTCAAAGCAGGCCAACTCCTTCACTAAGACAAGTGGCTCACTAGGGACCAGGTTCAACATAGATTTCCTCACCTCATGGAGGCTCTGCACGTAATGGGGACCATTGTTTCCTAAGGGGGGAGGATTGATCTAGGTGGATATTAGTGGCCACCCAACTATTCCACCTAGACCTCCAGTTAGTTTCATCAATTTCCTTGATTATAGCACAATTTACTATTTTTAGCAGTTTTTTGGGTCCTAAACTTCCAACGTTGTTTTGACCCCCTAAATGTTATTTTTTTAGGTCTGCATTGATGCCACAACTCATATATTTTTCAGATAAATATTTCTAATGAGGTATCATGCACACAAAATAGAGATCATATGACCAAGTTACGAGCTCGGGAATTTGGATTCCCAACTAACCCCAACGAGGCTCACAAACTCTTGGTGTTCCATCTCCTAGGATTAGGTTTTTGGTTGTTTACGATTTCCCCTTGTTGTTCAATAATAAAAATTCCCTTGAGCCCCATTTTAATAAAGTTCAGAGGCATATAACCGCCACATCTCTTATCAGAGATAAGCTACCATCACCCGAGCTAGTTTATTTCCATTCTACTTGCAAGCGTCTTTCAATTATTTGGTATTAATGAAATGAATATTTATTTTGTTGCATCTTTGTGTTTATGTTTATATATGTATTTTGTTTCCTTCTTGTATAAGTATGGATCAATGCCTCTCCTTTCTCCCACTTCAAAGTTCTTGACTGGTACTGCAACTACCACAAAACACTGTGACTCCCCTCAATTTATTAACTTATCATTGTCGACCGCATTTCATGAACATAACCAAAATTGCTAATTTTGGGCATCTCAACTTGTTTACTTTTGTTAATTACATTATGAACCATCAACCACACCATCAAATTCCTAACCTTGGAGATTACACTCCGTGACTTTGATTGAAAAATTAGATTCTTAACCCTTCTACTCACACTCCAATGAGGTCATGTTTGCAACGTCAACTAACTTAAAAGTGCTTCACTCCTTTACCACTTGGTTGGTTTGCTACTTCATCTTGGGCTCTCTTCAACTGCCCTTGAATTTTTTTTCAATCCAACATTTTCTTAGATTGAACCTCTGAAGGTAGACCTTGCATGAATTTCTATACACATAGGGCATTCACACTTCACACTCAACTCTAGGCTCTTATACTCACCAAGCTCTAATATTCACCAGGCTTTGATATTTAACACTTTAGCTATGATACCATATATTAGGATCATAGAGCATCGAGATAAATGGTGTTGTCTAAAGATACCATTGTTTAATCCCACTAGCCAAGAGGACGATTCAACATGAGTTTGTCGAGCCTTTAAATAGTCTATATCGATGATGAATACCATGGGAAAAACCATGGGTGCCCATAAACCTAGAGCTTGAAAAACCACCAGTAACTTGACTGAGTCAAGTTTACTTGAACCACCCTAACACTACTTCTGATATATCTTTGATGTACTTAACCAAATTCCCACCACAATCCTCTATCTCCCGAATCAAATTAATATTTTTCTTGTAGTTCACATATTAATGGAAGAATTTTGTATTGCTGTCCCTTTCCATTATCCAAATGGCCTTTATTTTTTGTCTCCATAGTTCCTCTTCATGAGATAACCAACCTTTTTTGGAAACTTCCAAAGATTTTAAAGACTCCAAATATTCATAGGAAAAAACACTTGAAACATTTGATTGATAAATAGAGATTATGTTAGGTTCAATATCCTTTAAAGCAACTTCCTATTTTTATTTGAAAGTAATGCTACAAGATTTCATTTCTTTTGTTTATTGGGAAAAGGCTATGGGAATTTTTTTCATATGAGGGATAAAATCATTTTTAGTTATTTGTGTCCAACTATCTTTGACTAACTTGATGAATTCTTCTTCCTTGAGCTAAGAGCTATTAAATTTGAATGACATTGGGGCCTTGATATCATTGATCCTTATCTAAGAAATTTGAGGCAATGGTTTCAGATCCCCCCAGATCACCCAAGACTTAAGAAGCAAGTTAGAAGATAAGATGGACTCTAAAGCGAAAAAACAATCAAGCCTTTTTTATACAACCTCGTCATGGACATGATGGTTTCTTGAGGTAGGAACTGATTTGATTAACTTGGTATCAACAAGATGAAGAGAATTGAAAAAATCTTCCAAAGGGTCCACATGTGGATTTTCTTCCAAAACGACATTGATAAAAGTAGCCAGGTTTAAGTCCCTGCCTAGTATATTAGGAATACTAGTAGAAAAATAGAAGCACAAAGATCTTCCCAAAAGGGTCTTCTGTCGGTGTATGGACTATAAACATTTAATACATTCTAGATTGAATTACTTGGCTTGAATTCCAACTCTAATGAGATGCTACTATTATGTGTATATGATGAAAATGCCTTCAAAGAAGGATTCCAAGCAGTGGTCAACCGATCATATAAGTCATCCAAGTCCAGGGAACAAAAGGAACAACCTTTACGCTAGGGAACTAGAATAGATCTAGCTTTTTTCTCCATAGGTCATTTTTTTTAGAGCAAAACAATGTTTGGACAATGGGCTAATAAGAGTCTATCAAGTGCGAGCTTCTTAAAGGTGACCCCAAACCCCCTAATGGTAAGAGATAAGATAATCATCTTGAAATCCCAACAGGGGCCTTTTTGTTCCAAGGACCCAAAGAATAATGTTTTGTTTTCCTAGTTTTATGTCAACTTTGGATTTTTGTTTAGCCTTAGAAAGGTATGGCTTTCTTCCTCTATGGCCTGGCATGGAGACGTCCGCTACTAACCCTCCTTTTGAGATATAGAAGATATATAGGATTTTATTTCATTTATTAACATTCTTGTTACTAATTAAAAGTGTTGGGCGCGGGATCCCCCAAGGGTAGTTTTGGGGCTTATAGCCCATATTTTGGTCCAATTTTGTAATTTCAATGTAAAGACTCCGCATTTT
>APFE031516854.1:0-13117 GCA_000404065.3 Pinus taeda | reverse complement strand
CCACAGAGGCGCCACAGAAGGCGCAGTGCAGAGACGCCACAGAGGCGCCACAGAAGGCGCAGTACGGAGGCGCCACAGAAGGCGCAGTGCGAAGGCGCCACAGAAGGCGCAGTGCGGAGATGCCACAGAGGTGCCACAAAAGGCACAGTGCGGAGACGCCACAGAGGCGCCACAGAAGGCGCAGTGCGGAGGCGCCACAGGAGACGCCACAGAGGCGCCACTGAAGGCGCAGTGCAGAGGCGCCATAGAAGGCGCAGCTGCGGAGGTGCACGGCGCCATAGAAGGTGCAGCTGCGGAGGTGCGCAGTGCCACAAAAGATGAAGTGCGTAGCGATGCAGGCCAGAGAAAAGGAAATTGCGTATCTGTCTTAAGATCTTTTGTTGACTGATTTTTTTGTTGATAAGGTGTTCTGGGTTTAGTTTACAGTTATTGTGGATCTGGTTATCTGGGTGACTTACTGGTACTTGATGATCATTTGATGTTTATGGATCAGTTTGAAAATTTATGAAAAGTGGTCCTTCAAAGAAAAGAAGTAGGGGGTTGTAGCTCCCTTCCAGGAGAGACTGGAAAACGAGAGAGAGTTGTAGCTCTCTGCAGGTTGCAGCCTGCGTACTGGTAAAGGACTGCACCAGTACAAGACCATTGTAAAAAGGGTTTCTAATTTGAAAGAAGATAGAGACATATTGCAGCAGGTGGTTTTCACCCACATTGGGTTTCCACCTTATATCTAGTGTTCTTTGATGTGACTGTCTGTTTTTCTTGCTCATTATTTTATGGTACTGATATGGAAAAATAATTCAAAGTGTAAATAAGGAAGATTTGTTAAAAGAACTAGATAATACTGATTCACCCCCCCTCTCAGTATTATTTTCAACACTAAGATGATAATATAATGCTTGTTCTCATAAGAACAATCCCAACACTTAGTTAAATCAATCTCCCAGCTCACAATCAAGCTCAAGCCAAATACAGGCCTCTTCTCTGCTCTCCAAGCCTCCTATTTCCTTGCGCCCTTGGTCAAAAAAATTGGATGAATACAATATTCTCTGCTCAACCTTGAGATTAACCTACACAAGTATTTCCTATCCTCTGCTTGATGACTTCCTTTGGCCAATTCTTAGCCAAATTTCCAAGTCTCCAAGCTTCTAATTCTTTGTACGATTCCTAAGAGAATTAGCCTGTATTTAAAAGAGAAATCCTCACTACACAATCCTCAACTGATTGCATGTGTGATATTTACAACTTAGTATATCATACAACTGATAGTACATTATCCCTGCACTCTAGTCTCAACTGGGTCTTTCTCAAAATCGACATGCATGAGTTTCTAATGAGGAAATATTCAGTTGATTGGAGTAGCACTAGTTGAGTGCACTAATGCATCAACTGACTGTTAACTTGCTCTTAGTTCCTCAAACAATTTGGAACTAATTCAATTGGACTTAACTAAGTATATTGAGTTATCTAATTACAACTCACAATTAACTCATCCTTGACCCCTATAATATAGGGAGAACATATAAATGACTATATAAAGACTTCCAACTCAAAATTGCTAAGTTAACTAACTAAATTCACTCTAGTTAACTATTACAAGTTGCCATGAGAATATAATTCTATTTTAATTCTCAGTTTAATTTAGGGACAAATTAAACTAGAATTTTTGGATTCTATTTTTATCATTTCTTGTTTCTATTTTCAACAGGTTGCAAGGCATTATGGTGGATATTGAATGAGTAAGAGTAAGGGTAGACTTCGAAGTCATTGAGATCGTGGATAACAGTAATTTGTATCTATCTTTGCTCAGAATCGATTGGGCTTTTGATATGGACGCCATAATCAACCTAAAAAAGAGAAGTATGGTATTCGTAAAAAATAGTACCAGGGTCATTGTTCCTTTAGGTCCTTCTGAAGGAGTGAGATATACAAAACCTATCCACGATGAATACATTGATGACGATATTGACCACATATATAAATTAACTATGCACGATGAGGATTGGATCAACCCCACCGCAGATGGACGGATAAGTTGGGAGAAGGATAGTTCATGACATTCAAACTCGAATGAAGAACTATAGAACTGACAGAGTTGACTACACAAAGTTTCTAATATGTGCTCTAATAGAATGATAAAATCTCTTCGCTACATATCCACTGAGGTATGTAACTTACCATATTATGATGGGATAGGTGATGTCAACATAATTCTAGATAAATTTGAAAGGGATGTGCTAGAAGAAGAACGATTTCAGGCCTTGGATCTAGCTTTGAGGACTACACCTACACGCTCATGGGGTAAACATAAGGAAATATACGAGATTGGTGAGAGTATTGTTAGGCTATTCCGACACATTGGAAATAATTAAGTATAGCTTGGTCTAGTGTATAGTTAGGTAAAGTGTGTTTCTTTAGTATGTACTTTTTGTAACTTACAATACGACAGCCAAGATATGTTCTAGACATGAAGTGATTAGAATGTTTATTCTCTTCTCGTATTACCGATACTTGATTAGTGGCTTAGCAGCCGATTGGTCCATGATCTCTATTTAAAGAGCATGGAGGGTCATTTGTTAGGTGATCGTTCATAGAGAAGCTTATGTAATTTTGTTTTCTTTTACATTAATAAATTTCCTGAAGTGGCCGCGTTGGCTAAGGTCGTGGACTATTTCCCCCTTTGATGGTTTTAACCACGTCAAGAATACTAGTGTACCGATCTGTGATCTATTTGTGAACGATGTCCTTTTGTGTTATATCTAAGGAACTTACCCTATAAATTCCTACATGGTATCAAAGCTATTCGAGGGTTGCAACTGTTGGTGATCCAAATCTGAAGCCGGTACAACTGCATCCAACTATCGTTTCCTAGATCTACTATTTTTTATCACTCTCGGGCCTAGAGGACTGCTCTGATGTGCTAGGAGCATCTATTCTAGTGAGGAACTCATTTTCTTTCATGCAAAAAGGTTTCTAGTATCCCTAGTTACGTCATTTTTAAGACCTAGAGGTATACTAAATTTGTAGTTATAATTATTTATCTCTCTATTTATTCCGGTTTATAGTCCTTTATAATTTTTTATTACAAGATCTATATCTTTCATTTCTACATATGCTCTTTGCCCAGCGACTCTGTGCGATCTGGGAAAACCAAAAACATAAAGAAATGAGTTTTCTCATGGATATGCTCTTTTCTGTTGCGCCTTAGTGTGATCTCAGAAAATCAGAAACATTGAGGAAAATATTTAACTTTTGGCCAAATCTAACTTTAAGTCATAAGACTTGGATTACTTTTGCTTGTTCATTTGGTTTGTGTGGTGGTTTTTTTGTTTTGTAGGAAAAAATGGGTTTTTCAAGTAAGCACACACTCTAAAGCTTTAGTGAGCCAAAAAAAAAAAAAATTCCCTTCTTTTTTTCCAAAAACTACTAAGCTTTTAAACTAGCCCACTTAGTCTAAAGTTACTTTATGAGAATAGAGGTCTTGGGTTCAAGTCTTTCTTTTTGTTGAGTTACTTTTTCAAAAAACACATGTAACTTATGTTTTAAAGTTACTTATGTAAAAGTGTTCTCACCCATTATAAAAGTGAGTCACTTATAATTCTAAAGTCACTTTATCTTTTATTTAAGTACAAATTAGTAAATAGTTCATAAAATACCATTGTAAAAGTGACTTTCACTTATTTATAAAAGTGGGTCACATAAAGTAATTTTTTTTTAAAGTGAGCTAATTAGATTAGGTTTGGAAAGGGTGGGTCGGGGGGGGGTGGGGGGGGGGGATGTTTTTTAATATATAACATTATCATTCACTTCCCAACATTCATGTGGTTCGTTGACATCTTCAACAAATTTGCTTCAAAAAGCCATAACTTCTTCATTCGGAAGCCGTTTTTAGAGCATTTTTTTGATTGGTCTAATTTTTCGAGATCTTTCCATTTGAGCACTTAGTTTCAACATCTACAACTTAAGTTTATTTTAAAATGGAAAGTCCATGCCTAGTTATTCTTGGCAGCACCAACTACTTCCAATGGCTATCCTGCATGGTGGATTTACTTAGAAGTAAAGGTCTTTATAGAATAGCCTCATGCCAAGAGTCTAAACCTTAAGATGAAAATAAGAAAGCCAAATGGGAAAATAAGTAAGATCAATAATGTGGGTTGATATGGATGTCTATTTCTCTAGACCTTAAATTCCATATCATAGAAATTGATACCCTCAATGAAGAAATGTAAAATCTCAATAAAGTTTTTGGAATTAAGAATGAAATTATAGCCCATCAACTAATAAAAAAACAGTTTCTTACATTGGACCCCAATAATTCTTTTCCATAAAATATTTTTTTCCCAAGTTCAAGACCTTCAAACTTCTCTTGGAAGGTGTTAAGGTTAAGAAAGAAGATGGTAGCCTCATATATTCCATTCTTACTAAGTTAGGACCGATATACTCTCTGTTTGTTTCCACCTTCCATTCTACTAGAGAAGCCTTTATTTCTCAAGGAAAAGACTACAAGTCCCCCTCTTTTGATGCCTTTTGTGATTCATTAATAAGAGAGCAAGAAAAACTCTTACATCTTGGTCTTCTTAATACTGGAAACTCTTCTAAGAAAGCTTTAGCAGCCCAACAAAAACCAAGTTCAAAGAATCTTAAGAAGCAACATCCTAAAAATAATGGTCCTAAACCAAAGAAGGGTCTAAGAAATTTCAGTCTCAGAATGAAAAATCAACTCAACAAAATGATAAGGAAACTAAAAACAAAGGGAAGAAGACTCATAGATATTTCAACTTTTGTAATTGTGATGGCCACTTAGAATCCAAATGCTTTAAGAATATGGAAGCCTTGGAAGTAGCAATGAAGAAGCATAACATCCATTTGGAGCACTCTTCAATTTCAACTTCACATTCAGGAATAACATTTTTTGCATGTGGGTTTCAAGCATCTCGATCTGGTTCTGCACTAAATGTATCTCCTTCTTCTCATTCTCATGAGTGGCTCATTGATTCTAGAGATTCTTATCACATGGCCAAAAACAAAGCCATTTTTTTCTTTAAATGATTGTAACACCAAAAATATATATGTTGGTGATGATAGATCTCTTAGTGTTGTACGGACTGGAACTATTCATCTAGATAATGGTTAATTTAATGATGTATTATGTGTTCCTACCTTATCCTGCAACCTCCTATTTGTATATCAGATAACTCCTTCAGGTGAAGGTAAAACCATTAAATTTTCACCTCTTGATGTTGTAGTTAAGGACCTAAGAGATCCTAGACATATTTTAGCTACTAGCATTGTTGATGATTCTACAACGTTGTATACATTTAACAACTTTGGGTCATCAACTCTTCCCTCAATATTTATTTATCATAATGATGAAGTGAGAAAACTTTGGCATCATCGATTTGCCCACTTAAACTATCGCTCCCTTCAAAATCTATGTATAGAAAATATGGTGGTAGGTCTTCCTATGGTATCTTGGAGAAATGGTGTTTGTTCTGGATGTGTACTCAGAAAACATCATCGGGATAGTTTTGAAAAATGTGCATCTTGGCATGCCTAAACCCCTTTATAGCTTATGCATAATGATTTATGTGGTCCACTTCCAGTTGTTTCATTCTCTGGCTACACGTATTTCTTAACTTTCATTGATGATTTCTGCAGACACACTTGGGTATACTTCTTAAAAATGAAGAGTGAAATCTTTAATATGTTCTTGGCCTTTAAGGCCTTTGTTGAGAAACAATCTGGACATCAGATTCTTCATATGGGATCTGATAATGGTGGAGAATACATTAACAAAAAATTCATGGATTTTTTCACTGGGCATGGAATTAAATTGCAACATATTGTTCCATATACTCCACAGGAAAATGGTGTAGTTGAAAGGAAGAATCACACCTTAAAGGAAATGGCTAATTGTATGCTTCAATATAAAGGACTTAATTTTAATTTTTGGGTAGAAGCAATTAACTATGCAAATTATATAGTAAATCATACTCCTACTAAGGTTTTAAAGAATATCACTCCAGAAGAAGCATGGAGCTCAACTAAACCATCTGTAAGTCACTTTCGTGTTTTGGGAAGTGAAGCATGGGCCCATATTCCAGGTGAGAAACATAAAGCCTTAGAACCTGAGTGAAAAATGCATTTTTGTTGGATATTCTGAAGATGTCAAGGATATAGACTTCTTAAACCTTATCGAAAAATGTTATCATTAGAAGAGATGTAAAGTTTGATGAAAATATATTGGCCTATGAGCCTAGTTTGGTGGATGTGCCACCTCTCTTTATCCCTTCTACTTCTGAATATAATTCTTCTTCAGATGATGAAAGAGAGGATGACAATCCTCCCCCACCTTCTCAGGATCTTCATTCATCTCCTCATCTTCAAACATGGGTCCACGCTACTCAAGATGCAGTCGGTGCCCTTGTAGGTGATCCTAAAGATCATCGTCGTACACATTATATGGAATTTTCATCTACGGATAAACCCCTTTTTTCTAGGTGGGTAGCTACACCTAAAAAAATAGAAAGAAAGTAGTTCAACATTTTCCTATAGTAGATAGATGAGATGAAGGAACTTACTTGTAGTCTTTCGCTTCCTTGATCTTTTTTGAATCGTTCTTGTCGCTCCCACTTAAACTAAATCTGCTCAATTGGTACCTGTGTCAAGAGAAATAGAAACAAGAAATGATCAAAGCATACATGATCTACCTACTATAAACCAATGGAATCGAAGACATTGAAACACATAATAATCATAGATATGAACAAGAATATGAGAAAAGGAATAAACTATTTATTAATGTAGAAGGAAGAGCTTCACCCAATACAGTTCGATCCTATGCCACTCCTCCAGCTTCAGTCCAACCCTCACCACATCAAAAGCACACCAATCCAGCAACATAAAATTGCTTGACATGAACTCAATTCTCAAACCAACAGAATTTCCTTACAAACTTCATATTCTAACCCCCTGATAACTACGATGAGTGCTCAATTTATAGGAAATGGAGGTGGTTTTGACATAAATGAGGGTATTGAATAGCCTTACAAACTTGGAGTTAGTTTCCATGGAACAAGGGATGAGAGGATAGGAGGTTAAAGGATCCTTAGCCTATCCAATTTCGAGCTCATAGGAGGAGATAAGAGATGGGATCCTTCTAGAATTATCTAGAATCAAGGAATATTCCCAAAACCCTATGCAAATTTCACTCAATCTCTCCCGATGCAGGTCAAAGAGGGCCTAAGTGCACTGCAGTGCAGGCTAGAATGGGCTTGCCTGCTCTGCAGTGCAGTTACCCCTGACCAAGGCTGCGTTGGTGTCCCAAGGAGGCATTTTAGCAAGGCTTCAGGCTAGGAAACTTTCATGGATGGAAGCATTCAATGAGATGACCTGTCTAGGGCATGTAACAATTGAATTAGGATTTGATGGGCCCTAATTGTACTAATCTGAATGTCAGGAGTGATGTGCCCAAATAGACTTGTAACAGTTTCCCCCTAAAGCATGAAGTCGAAAATGATAATGTCGAGTGATACACTTTACAATGTGATGGGGAGGATCTGAAGCAGACAGTGACCTACATCGATTACAATACATAATATCAAGATATTTTGAGCTTTTCATGAATTGTTAAGGGAAGGCATACCCATACTCAGCATATAAGCTTTTCATTACATGTACATAGATAGTCATCTACAGATATAGACCCATGATAGGATGACCATCTGTGTAAAGCCATTGTACAGATGATTTAGTACTCTCCTGAAATCGCAGCCCGAATGGATGAAACTAGATCCGGGGTCTTCTATCTCATCTAATCATTTGCTCAAGTACGAGTCTAACCATGTGAATATGTGATTTGAAGTCGAACATGGGAAGACATTGTCCTTTTACTAGCCAATGATGTAAGCCATTAACAGACGCGAGAGAGATCACTGATAATGATAATGATTCTCAAGGTACTACAGTACATTCTGCATGGTGTGAATAAATGTTTTGATGTTGAACACCATACAAAGTCTTTTAGTTGAAGGCTAGTGATGTCAACCTGTCGCCGGAAGTGAGAAAATTGCCATTGATGTATGCAAGCCCCAAGGTACTGAAAGGGTGTTTCTAAGTCAACTTCTTGGATAATGTGTTGATTTCGACAAGAAGCAACTCATCGCAAGAGGGCCTTGATGTATCTCCCATCAATGACACAAAATGAGTGTAATGATTTTGAAGACAAAATTTGACTGATGACGCAAGGTTCAGGGATGTTGGTCATGAAAATGAAGGTTTATGAGTATTGCAAAGGATGAATTTTACTGAGTGACTTCTCTTGAACATGTCGACAACACTGAATGAATTGGTAGCATTGACCCAAAACCAAAGTGACGGATGGTGTGATAGACCATAGGTATGATAACCATCAAGTAGATAACCCAACCCAAATAGTCACAAAGATGAAGTGAAAATGTCATGTTCAATAGTGACTTGCTACCATAAAGTGATTTATCCCTTTTCCCATTTTCCCCAGTCATTGCTGACCAGTACCTCTTTATTTTTTAACAAGCTTGAGGAGGATAACATATGCTTGTAGTATAATTCCACCCATTGGGTGAATCCATCGCTATGTGATGTTTTAATGAGCCTAGTGAAGGTGAACTCTGTCATGTCATGATGTTGCTATTTGATGTTTTAACGAGTTTAACGACAATGAGACCTTGGTCCTTTTCATGTTTAGAGAGTTTGAAAAGGGATAAAAAGAAAACTCCACAAGTTATTTTTCATAAATTTGTCTCTCAAGTCCTAAAAAGCATAAAATAATACAATAGAGAACCTATTGACCATGTTCAATCAATGTATTCCTTTTTTAGTAAGTAATCTATCTCAGTCTGGAAAATGGTTAAACTTATAGTGAGTAGATGTCATTTCCAATCCATTAACGAGCTGAAAATAACAAGCGCTTGGCAATCTTTCATATTTCGAGAGTCTGAAAAGAGCTTAAAGAGTACTCGAGGTGGGTTCCTTTTTCGATGTTTAACAGAGCTCAAAGAAGAGATAAAAGTATGCTCCATGGTCAAAAGTTCAATTCACGATTATGCATGTCAAATTCACTGTATCAGTTGGAAATTTGTTCAAAGAAACACCAAACAGATTAAACATACCTGTTTCATTGGTAAAAATAGGTAAAAACTATAATTTATTCATTTAATGAACATGAAGTAACCATAAAACAAGAATTTACCAAGTCGTTTTCACCATTTTATATTTACCATTGAGTTTTGTGCTCTGAACCAGTTTTTACCTCGAACTTTAGTAGTTGATTACGAGAGATTTTGTGGATCATTTTACATGCTGTCAGGACTAGGTAGGAGATCTACCTTTTCTCTTCCATTTAAGTTCATTTGTTTGCAATTTCAGGCAAGTTTTTTAGGGTTTTGGGGTCCCTAGGGAAAATAAACCTCGCCCTGGGATCAACGTAGCCTAACACATCAAAAAATGTGTTGCAGTGGACCCAAACAAAAGGGTACCTGCTTTGCAGCACACTATCTCAAGGCCTGGGCTACGCTCGATGTAGTTGAGAATTTTGTTTCTCCTATTTTACACAAAAATCCTCCAGTTTTTTGCATGAAATGGATTCTAACTAAGCTTATGGTTTGATTTCAGGCTTTGATTAGATCAGAATGGCTATTACTTAGCGTGAAAGAGAGCATGAAGAAGAAGATATGGTTGCTCTAAATGATCCAGGTACTGTTGAGGTCCTCAGAGATTGTGGGTTACTCAAATACTTCAGGTTCTCCGGGATGAGGCAACAACTAGAACTATTGTAGTTCTTAGTTCATTCATGGGATCCAACGGATCAGGCTTTTCACATATGGGGCAAAGTGCTCCCTATATTGATCGATGATGTTTACTTCCTTACAGGATTGTCGAGATGTGGTTCCCCCTTATCTCTTTCAGGTTCTACTCGTGGGGGTGAATCAGTGAGGGATTACATTTGACAGTTTTGTCAGCCAGGTACACAACCTAGAAAAGATGGGAAGATAAACATCAGGGATGTTCATTATTTTCCCTTGTGAATAATCCTTTTCACTATCACAAAGTTGGCTAGTAGTGCAACACTTCATCTGGCGAACAGATCATACATGTCGTTTGCACTTGAGTGCCTTGAGACAACCACATTCAAATGGTGTGTGAAAGTTCTCTCTTTGATGAAAGAGTAGCTGACCAAAGTAAAGAGAGGTAAGATGAAGAAGTTTAGCTATGATTCGATCTTGATCACCTTTACCTTAGAGAGAATTCCATTGATGCAACCTCAACATGTGTCATTGAGTTTGACTGGTCCTAGAGATCCACGGATGCAGAGATGGGTTGACTTGATGGCTCGACATGCTGGTCAATCATCAATATCATTTCCTCCTGCATTCTTCAGTTGGCTCAGTCCACAACACATTGTCATTGAGGAGCATCCATATCTGGGGATGGACTTTCGTGGAGATCCAGGTTTGAGGTTACTAGTGGGTGCTTAATGGGGTGCTATAGGTAAATTGTTTTGACCAAGTGTTTTTAATTTTTTAAGTTTCTACATGTTTTTGTGTTTTTGACGTTTCCAAGACTAAACTAAAAATGTTCTCATGCATGCAGATGTTGGTATTGTTTGACTAATGGGTCGTCAACAAGAGACGGGTGAACCAGTGCGAATAAATGTCGGAAGAGTAGTTCTCCAAGATTTGGATTTGACCAAGACATTGACAAAGTTACAGGATCATATAGAGGGGTTAATCCTCGATATTCCGAATGTCCAGATCGAGGAGTTACCGATGAGGATGCAACGTCATACTATTGGTGTACCTAGCTATTGGATGAAGCAACATTTCTTCTTAGTATCTACTTAGTATGTTTTTATATATGCATTTTGAGTTTCGAGGTCAGATGACCAACATTTCTTGGACACAAATTTTGTAAAAAAATTTGAACGTCTATCTATTTTACTTCCAGTGTTTTTATATGGTTATGTGTTATCCTATTCAGCTATTTATGTGAATTGAAAATTTACTTTTTACATGTGTTGTAAATGTCTGTTTAACACATAGTTTGCTAAAGAATCAGTCAATATGTTAAAGTTCCTAGAAATGTGTTTATATTGAATGTAATCGAAGTGTCTTTCCAGGTGACGAACTCTAAGGAACATACGATAAATAGTTGGATTTCAGACGGTATAAACATTTGTTAGTTGCAGTATGACAAGTTGTGAGTCTGGCCTAATGATGATTCAACGAATGCCAAGTGAAATGGCATCAGAGAGGATTTCGGTCAATGTGCTATACTTAGAAATATTGTTTGTATAACGACTGATACAAATCCCTTGAAAACTCACTAACTTTCCACTTGGAGCAAATATGGCCCATGCTACAGACGATAGGTTATGTGTACTACGACTAGCACCATCGGCATAACCAAAAAATGGTTCCAAAGATTCTGACATCTACAACAAATGCAAAGCAGATTAATTAACCACAAAAAACTCTAAAGGTCACACTGTGACACATACACATGCAATCAAAGCATACATATAGTGTTTATTACTACGAAAATGCAAGCATAGTAATGTTTCAAATACAACTCATTTCGGGGCTGTGACAATGGAATTCCATCATAATCAACTAACTCATAAACTCTGTTTGCCGAAACACGTTTGACAATATAGGGGCCCATCCATAATGGTTCAAATTTCCCTACTCCTAATTTATCAACTTCTTGATCATAAAGCAAGACCAGGTCTCCTTTTGAGAAAATGTGAGGCTTGACATTTTGGTCATATTGTTCCTTAATTCGTTTCTTATTTTCTTTGTTAGCCAATGTGGCTTCATGACATGTTTCATCTAAATGGATGAGTTCTAAGAAACGTGCTTCTTCATCAGAAGTGTTGAGTAATAGGTCAATCATGAGTTTTAATGATGAAATTTCACATTGTATGGGTAAGATTGCCTCCAGACCATACACCAATTGAAAATGTGTGAATCCAGTTACATTTCTCACCAAGGTTTGGTAAGCCCACAAAGCCGAGTACATGATTAAATGCCAGTTTTTCTTATGAACTCCTACCATTCGTTGAAGAATTCACTTAAGGATTTTGTTTTTGGATTCAACTTGTCCATTAACTTGCAGATAATAAGGAGTAGAACTATCATGTGAAAGTCTTAACTTGGCAATCAATTTAGTCATCATATGGTTGCGAAAATGTGAACCATGATCTATAACTATAGCTTGTGGCACACCAAACTATGCAACCACATGATTGAAGAAAAAAAGAGCAACCGTCTCACCAATGTTGTTTAATGTAGGCATGGCCTCGATCCATTTCATAAAATAGTCCACGACGACAATAACATACCCATGCCCCCCTAGCCGAGGTAGGATTACATGTCATAAAATCAATGCCCCATTTTGAAAATGGTCCAACAACAATGATAGGATGTAGTGGTGTAGGTGGCAATCAAGTTTTAAGGTAAAAAATATGGCATGCATGACAACTTTTGATAGCAATCATGCAATCATTGAATATATTGAAGTAACCAGCATGAAGAATATTATGTGTGGTAGCATAACCAGATAAATTTCCACCACAAGCACCAGAATGGCAATTACTCAAAAAAATTTCGGCTTCCTCATGAGTGAGGCACCTCCATAAAATTGTATCGATACCACAATGGTAAAGGGTGTCACCAATGATTAGATAATCTTTGGCTTGGTAACGAATACGTCACTATTGTGAGCAAGAGGTATTGGGTCGAAAAGTTTAGGTTTGGAGATAGATCAGTATACCTCCATACCACGGGTCAGATGATGAAATCAGAAATAGAGACTCATCTGAAATTAATGGTTTCGTTGTTGAATCGATATCAGTAGAGGGAAGGTCGCAAAGAAGCTCATAAAGAATAGAGATTTTTTTGACTTGGATTTGATGAATTCCAAATCAAATTCCTACAAAATGGCAATCCATTTCGAATATTTCCCCCCCAGTAAATGTCATGACAAGATATATGTCATAGGGTTGCAATCTAAAATGACAACGGTCTTTCGAAGCAAGATATAGTGGCGAAATCTCTGTACATCTTGAACAATAGCCAAAGCT
>APFE031516851.1:132329-144549 GCA_000404065.3 Pinus taeda | reverse complement strand
GTCAGTGGAGGATGATACTGGTTTAGGACCAGTGGAGTTGTACTCACTATGACGCTGACTTCGGGTTGGTTGACACTGGTCTGGGACCAGTGGTACATACTCTGACACTGACTTTGAGTCAGTATGATACATCCTAGATCATTTCTTCTTCTTCATAATTCGGACAAAAGCAGAGCAGAACAAAACAATGCAAGAGCAGAGCAAAATAGAGCAAAACAGTACAGATCAGTGCAGGGCAGAACAAGTCAAAGCAGATCAGGCAGAATTGAGCAGAGCAGGGCAAGGTCAAGGCAGTGCATTTGATGGATGAATAGTAACGACCAGTAGACAGACTGTAGATGAAGTTCTCCATGGTTGAGAGGGAGTGTTAAAATTGGCAACCAGGTCAAAACTTCATGTGGGTCATCTTATTCATGGCTGATAATATTTTTATTAGATTCCTCTCGTCGAGAGGTGTAGGATTGATATAAAGATCATCCGATTCTGATAAGTATTCATGAGATATGAATTTATTTTGATTATGGAATTATTATCAAGCCGACCTACAACTCATGTAGGCTCAGAAGCCCAACAGTCGCATCTATTCACCCACCAACGTTGTCTATAAATATAAGAGGACTTTTCCTCATTTGGACTCACTCATCTCATCACATCTCTCTCTCTCTACTACGCAGAGATGAGTCTCTTCTCTACTGCACTGAAATGGGTCTCTCTCTCACACGTTTGAAGCCGGAAACTGCTGAAACTGAAGCTGCAACTGCAGAAGTAAAGATTGACTTGCGAGGCCTAGAAGATCTCCTCTTTGGAACTGCGTTGTAGGTTCATCTGAACCTCCTCTGAAAGCCGCAAATTTTGGTGGTGGAATGAAGTCAATCCGATGAACGGTTTGCAAGATATCGACTGCCCTAGTTTGAAGCCGGAAACTGTTGAAACTGAAGCTGCAACTGCAGAAGTAAAGATTGACTTGCGAGGCCTAGAAGATCTCTTTGGAACTGCGCTGTAGGTTCATCTGAACCTCCTCTGGAAGCCGCAACTTTTGGTGGTGGAATGAAGTCAATCCGATGAACGGTTTGCAAGATATCGACTGCCCTAGTTTGAGCTGGAAACTGCTGAAACTGAAGCTGCAATTGTAGAAGTAAAGATTGACCTGCGTGGCCAAGAAGATCTCCTCATCTGAACTGCAATGTAGGTTCATCTGAACCTCCTCTGGAAGCCGAAACTTTTGGTGGTGGAATGAAGTCAATCCGACGGTCGGTTTGTGAGATATCGTCTGCCCTAGTTTGATAATAAAGTCGCTAATGCTGATGCTGCTGATCTAGGGTTTGCTACTGCTGATATGGATCAGATTCATTGTACTATTTCTCTTTGCTGAATTATTGAAGATAAAAGAAGATTTGATCAAAGGGTTTCCCCACATATTGTGGGGTTTGTCCCTAGCTAGCCGCCACATCTTGTGTCTCTTGTCTTGGCTTGTTTTCTGTCGATCGTTTAATGTTCTATCTGCACTTTACTTTATGTACATGTGATTGCTAATCAGTGGAATATAATAAGAAAAAGAAGTAAACTGTTATAAGCGTAGAACATACCATAACTTAACAGTCTTCTTATTACTTCTTATGTCTTCTTCATCAGACAATTACACAAATTTTCAAAACATAAAGATCAGAATGAGACAAAGAACACTATAAATTAGGCCAGAGGCTAGGGCAAAACCCACAAAGGGAAAACCTAACAATCTTTCTCTTATAGAATCAGATCAAAATGAGATATATCCAAGACCAAGACCAAGACCAATGTGCCACAAAGATCCTAAGTCAAGCCCTCCTCCAAGTCTCTTGCAACAAGTCGAAGTCAACATTGGTCAAACTTAGAATTTTGGTCTTGCAATAGAGGCTGAATTTCGACCCTGCAATTACCTCAGAAAATTTACACGTGTGTGCTGCAGTAGTGTAGAAAACTTCAACTTCTTCTCCTTTGACTTCGACCTTTCTTCTTCTTGTCTAGGTGCAAAAATTGAGGGCTGACTTGGTACTGGGAGAAGGACTTGTTCTAGGGATGCCT
The DNA here is from genome assembly GCA_000404065.3 of Pinus taeda. NCBI lineage: Eukaryota > Viridiplantae > Streptophyta > Pinopsida > Pinales > Pinaceae > Pinus > Pinus taeda. Next base: position 142,488 of record APFE031516851.1, on the reverse strand, counting down.
TTGATTTTGGAATTATATGTTGATAACTTATTCTTGATAGGTGGAGAACCTCTTATCCTCCAGTGTAAGAGGGATTTAGCTTGTGATTTTGAAATGAAAGATCTTCATTTGATGCACTAATTTCTAGGCCTAGAAGTATGGCAAAGACTTGGTAAGATTTTCTTTTCTCAAGGAATATATGTTGTCAAGCTACTGGGATGATTTGGTATGACATAATGCAAGTCCATGAATACTCCATTGGAAATGAATTTCAAGAAGTTATGTGGTGAAGCTGCAAGACCTAATTTGACAAATCCTTTTGAGTTTCGACAACTGATTGGGGCACTGATGTACTTAGTGAACACTAGACCAGACATATGTTTTGCGGTCAATATATTGAGCCAATATATGATTAATCCATCCCATGCACACTGGATTGCTGCAAAGCATGTGCTGAGATACCTGCGTGGGACCATCAATCTTGGATTGAGATATATTGTTGGAGATGTGAGACTACATAGGTACTCAGATGCTGATTGGGCTGGTAACTCTGCTGACAGAAAGAGCACATCTGGATGTTGCTTTAGCTTGGGATCTTCCATGATATCTTGGATGAGCAGAAAACAAAAGTCTATAGCCCTTAGCACTCCTGAAGCTGAGTACATTACTGTTAGCATGGCTAGCTGTGAGGTAGGTTGGTTGAGGAAGCTCTTTGGAAAGCTATTTGAGCATGTACTAGATACAATAGTAATATACTATGACAATAAGAGTGGGATTCAACTTGCAAAAAATCCCATGTTCCAGGACAAGTCCAAGCACATTGAGATTAAATATCGCTATATCTGGGATATGGTGCAGAGAGGAGCAGTGAGACTCTCATATTGCAACTGATGATCAGATAGCTGATATATTTACCAAGCCTTTGCCAAAAGAGAATTTCTTGGTATTCAAAGAGTAGCTTGGACTGATGTATGTGACCCTTGTGGGGGCAGTCATGGATGATCGAGAACATTGAGCTATGCTCTTCCCTCTTGTTTGAGCTCACAAGTTGGGAATGGAGCCAGGAGAGCTCTTGGGGTAAAGGGAACTCTTGACTGTAGGTTGTACGTGATCCTTGTGATGTGTTGACAAGTGTTAATCCCCCCTAACATCAAGTCCAGGACTTGTCAAGAATATACCCCAATATACATCCTACCCACAAGTTGGGCTTTTTAGGATCGCCATCCATCTTTCCAATGGGTGTGGTAAAGCTTGGTTGTGTGCGATCCTTGTCATGTGTTGACAAGTGATAATCCCCTAAAACAAAGGGGAGACTTGGTTGTGTGCAATCCTTGTCATGTGTTGACAAGTGGTAATCCCCAAAGTCCATGGATGCAGATAGTCTACCACTTGATTCTTATGGTAAAGCTTGGTTTTCCGTGATCCTTGTCATGGTTTGACACGTGGTAATCCCCACAACTCTGTGTCAAGGTGAGAAGATCAGTGGATATAGGGTGATAGATGAATCTCCCCTATGATGATTCTTCTTCATTAGATTGAGACATCATTGTTCCATAACAAAGATGAACACAAATGAGTAGAGCAAGAAAAGATCTTTGTTGTAGAAAGAAATTCCTCCCTAGCTGAGAGGGAGTGTTGAAAATTGGCAGCTTAGGGATGAATTTCCTTAAATAAAATCTCATTTTTGACAATTCTAGAGTGACTTTTTGAAATCAGAAAATCATGTCTAGCATCTCAAGTATGACTTTTTAAAAATAGTAATTTACCTTGCATCAATTGGTAATCAAGTATAGTTGACGGAAAATCACTTAAGCTATCATTAATAAATCCTAATAGATCAATCTCGACTTAATCATCAAAATTATTAATATTAATATTATTATCCTTTATGATACTATGATATTATTATTAAAAGGAATTACAAGTCACCTTACGTTCATCACCTCAATCACTTCACACCTCTCTCCTTGATGACTCCCATAGCACTATGTAACTCTCTCTCTCTCTCTCTCTCTCTCTTAATGATACGTTACACATTAAAGTCATGGCATATTCTTCTTACACTCATTAAAGACATGTCATAAAAGATTCCTCTTACGCTCTCTTTAATGCATATGTTACACTGTCCTTAACATATGCATACCTCTCTCAATGGCATAAGTTACTAAGGCATGCGTACGTCTCTTAATGGCATAAGTTACTAAGACATGCATACCTCTCTTAATGGCATAAGTTTGTGTACTTCTCCTTAATGGCATATGTTACTCTTCCTCAAGGCATGCATATTGCTCCTTCTTTATGACAAGAATTTGTTGTTCGTCCTATATATGTGTCTCATGCCCTCTCACCTAACTACTACTACTTGTGCATTGCGAAAGAAGATTTCGAACTTCAGAGAGAGAGTTGGAGAGACTTGAAGAAGATTGCGAGAGAGAGAGAGACTTGGAGAGTAAGAGCAGAACTGGGTGAGCCAAGGTTGATTTAGTGCTTCAGTGTTCCAGTGTTGATTCAATTGAAGGTAATGTTGATTCAGTATTTGCATTTACTGCTACTACTAGTGATATTCATGCTACAACTTGTTCAAATTGGGTGAACTTACTCATTCTGTTAATCTCTCGTTGTACTCTGTATCTCTGTTGAACAATTGATATCTAATAGAAGAAGAATTTGTTGGGTTTTCCTCTTGTGGGTTTTTCCTTGGTCATTGGACCTAAATTCTCTGTCTCATTCCATTCTTGCTTGTCTTCTATTGTGCATTTGGTTTATGTTCAATCTTCAGTTGCTTAACTAATATTGTAGTAAAAAGAAGTTTCTGGAATAAGTAGTTGTTTCAACATTGAACATCATAATTTCAACATCATCCACATGTTGGGGACTTAGTAATTCATAAAATATTATATTACAACTAAAGAATTGATTTGGTTCAGAATGCTCAAGTTGGTCGAAGATTGCTTTTGCTAGTTGCCTGAAATGGTCAAAGATGAAGAATAGTAACACTAGGTTGCCCCACATTCCTCTGCAACGTTCATGTGGTAGCTCGACTTGGTCCCTGGAAAATTCAAATTTCTTGGAAGAATTCAACATAGTCTTTGAGTGACCATTTGACTTCATAACAACTACTTTATTAGTCCTTTCCTTAACTTCTTGGTCTAAGGTACCTCCAGAGGCTAGTTCATTTGGACTTCTCCCTTTAGTAAACTTGACTTAGTGACCTGTGCTTTGGATCCAATCTGACACCTTGGTTTGTTGAAACTGACGATGATTTGAATTGGGCACACCTTCAAATTTTCATAACCTTCCTAACATTGCCACATCATCCCTGTTGAAATGTGTAACTAGGTTCGGTCTTCATAATGATGTGTGATTGTGATTTTTATGTAATTGATGTAAAGAAGAAAATAAAACTATTTTGTAATGCTTGAATCATGGGTTTCATGATCAAGGAATTTTATTTTAGTTAAGGTTCCCCTTGTGAGCCTTTTGTTTTTGTCATCAAGTCATAAAAGTCTATTGAGTCAATGTCATGTATGGAAGACCCTTCTTGGGCATGTTACATTTGTATATGAGTCAATGAAAGAGTAAAAAGGCCCTCCAAGACCAAGCTCAAGCTCCTTCAAGTAGTCGACCTCAGGATGGAATATTAATCCTACACCAAATGGTGTGTCGGCCTATGGGCAAGGAGAAGTCGGCCTATTTCATGGGAAACCACTATAAATAGGCAGTGCGACCTCCATTTGAGCACAAAGATTTCGGTAAAGGATACAAGGACAAGGAAGAAATGCGAAAATCTTAAAATAGGAAGCCTATAACAAAGCAAGAAAAGAAGAACCATAATCAAGGTGATTTCGGATCTATTTTGGGTTAAATTCTCTCCACATGTGCGAAGTATAGGTGATTTCTATTTTAGAAGGAGCCAAGGTATTGAAGTCACTGTCAAAGGTCAAAGCAAGAAGAAAGTCAAGTGAAGAATCAAGCCGAGTAAAGGAGGAATAGTTTCCATCTCAAAGCAAAGAAGTTTGAGAGACAATATCTCTCTCAAATGCTGCAACTAAGGTTTCTGAATTTGGGCCGAAAGTCGTAGGTTTGTTGCTAGGAATTGAAACTCTGAAAGGTGGCCGAGGAAAGAGGAATAATCGAGAAGTTTGACTATAGTTGACTAAAGGAAGAAGGAACTCATCAAGGAAGCTTTGTGACTTGGTCTTGGAGAGGTCAAATAGGTCAAGGGTCTTGGTCTTGGTATTTGTCAATTGAAGTCTCTATAAGAAGAAGAATTCGTTTGGGTTTTCCTCTCAAGTGGGAGATGTTTTGGCCCTGGCTGATTGCCTATATTCTATGTCTTTTGTCTCTTTATTGTTTATGCATTGGTAGTTGCTTGATGAAGAAGAACATTATAATAATCTAAGAAAAGAGAAGATCCTAATCTAAAGAAGTAAAAAACATTCACAAGCAATTATCATTAGAAGAGAAATTACCTAATTGCTATGCCCTAGATTTCTCAACATGGAATCAGAGCTAAGGTGACAAAGTCAAGGGAGGGCATCTTATCAAAGGACACTCAAGGATCAAGTCTCGAGAAAGACATCAAAGCAAATCTAAGAAGATCATCTTGAATGCAAGATCTACAAAGAAATATCAAAACCCTAGATCGAAGAAGAAGTCTACGCCAACAAGAAGTCTTGGAATCCTTTGTAATATTCCTAATTAGCCATGCCTAATTGGAATATTCGATTTTGCTCAATTTTGCCTTCTATAGTTATTTATAAATAAAAAGGTGAGGAAATGGGGACATAACTCACTTTTTGGAATAAAGTCACTCCCTAGTAGCACAATGTTGTAACTTAAAGGGGACCCAAGGGGGCCAAAGGACCACGTAGAGAAGGGGGCCCACGTAGACACTTGGAGAGACTCCGCAGATGGAGAGGAGCACGTGGCAAGAGAGAGGCTATGTTGGAGGAGGTGGGCCTTAGGGTTTTGAGAGAGGCCAACATATAAAGGAGAGAGGAGCCTCCTCATTTTGGTATTCGATTATGTTGCATTTGAGCTAGTCACTTCGACTTAGAGCACGTTGGCTGTTTAGCCTGTCTGCAGCACTGTTTAGTGCATCAAGTGTCTGCGCAGTCTTGAAAGAGGAGGATGCAGTCTCTTTTGGTAGGAGCTTTGGCTTGGGTTTATGTGGAGGATTTGAGCTTGGAGATTGAGCAAGGGATCAACCCTTGCATATCGGAGGATTTTGGCAGAGTCTCAGGCAGAGTTTTGGAGGATTCTTTTCAGTGTCAACGCAGAGCCTTGAGGGATAGTGTAGATCCTCAAGGGGGTGATTTTCGGGGTTAGCGATTTTAGAAAAGCTTTCTGGGCTTTTCTGGGTTTATTGAGCAGAGACTGATTCCAGAGTTTCAACATTTTCTGAGGATGGGAACAACCCAAATCCTCACTTGATTCCAGCGGTGGCAGCAGCACAACAGTTCTCCGGTAGCTTGGACGCAGTTCAGAGAGAGGCCATTTCCTTACCATTCTGAGGGTATTTCTTCACTTGCCTTGTGCAAGTCGAGGTGCTATCTTTCTGATCACCTCTTGTACTTTGTCCATTACTCAGTGTAATAAAATGACTTAGCATTTCTCTCTGCATTTCTTGAATATATACTTATAATCCATGTATACATTATTGTATGTTGCACTACTGTTATTTTAATCTCTTTGAGCTTCCCGGCTACTATACCACTTGTGTGTTTTTCTCTTATACTCTTAGACAGAGTCTGGAAAGGGCCAGGTAGCCTCCAGATCTCGTCCTCTTTTCAGAGGCAACATATCTGGTAAACGCCCTCCCAGTGCATCTCTGGTTGGAGTTTGCTTGTGTTTGAGGGATATTCCTGAAAAGGGATATTAGAGTGGTATTAGAGCATAGATCCGACTCAGCCTGTGGAGCTAGCAGTCTATGACACCGAGGGAGAAGCCCTACATCTATTATAGAGGTAGGAAATACAGAGATATTGAGCGTAGGTTGGAGAACACCTACGGAGAGGGAGATTGTGTTCGGGTGGTGGACACAGAACAGGAGGAGCCTGTGGTGGATGCAGAGCAGGAGGATCCGATGGCAGATGAGGACGGGAAGAGATTTGCAGACATGCTCCTCAAATTAGTGCAGGATCTGTTGAGGCAGATCGAGGTGATGGGGCAAAGATTCACGGCGATGGAGGCTAGACAACGTGAGAACCCACGGGTTTTCCAGGTCGGTGAGGGATCAGGTAAATGCCACCATTTCCTAGAGCAGGGTGCCATTCAGTGTGATACTACTCAACAGATGGCCACACATGCCCCTACACGCTCTACCATGCCCACTTTCCTAGAAGCAAACACGGGGGCCGGAGCCCAGTAGGAGGCAGAGCCCGGTCATATGGGCGATTTATTTTGCAGAGTACCAGGCCTATGGGCAGGAGTTCAGGGATGCTCTCTCATTCAGAGACTTTGTTTAGCTCCAGCGGGATAGTAGACCCCGGAACCATCACAGAGGATACCGGCATTGTCATGATGGAGACACCCACCGCACAGCTAGTAGATTCCACTTGCCTAAGTTTGATGGTTCATCAAACAGTTCGGTAAAGTCTTGGGTGGAGAAGTTGGACATCTATTTCCAGCTTAACCAGATGTCGGAGACAAAGGCCATCAAGGTGGCCACATTACATTTGGATGGTGAGGCCCAGGATTGGTGGTTCCATGGGATGGCTACACTCGGACATTCCATAGTGACGATATATGCCGAGTTCTCCAGGAGATTGATGGAGAGGTTTGACTGGAGGGATCCAGAACAACACTTTGTTGAGTTGACGAGGCTCAAACAGACCTGGAGCCCAGAGACCTACATTGCAGACTTCTTGAGGGTTTCAGTGATGGTGCCAGATCTATCCGCGGCACGAAGGATCTACATGTTTGTTGAGGGGTTAGCAGAGCCACTTCGGGGTCTAGTCAGATCCACTAGACCAGCCACACTCCAGGATGCTATTAGCAGGACCCGGGACTTACAGGATGCCTTACCTAGGACCCGAACACCTTAGCCCCAAAGACAGGCTTTCCAGCCTAAGGGGAAGCATGTGAGGATTCCGCCTCCAAAGGGGAATCCAGGACGAGCACAGATTGATGATGATGCCAGGTGGGAGCTCAAGAAGAAGCAGTTGTGCTTTACTTGTCAGGAGCCGTAGGCACCGAGACACAGATGTGCTGCTAGCAAAGCACATTTTATTGAGGTCTTCTCCGAGAGCAGCGGGGAAGAGGATGAGGAGGATGATGTGGAGGTAGGAGATAGTCATGGCACACAGGATCCCTTGCCACCTCCACCAATAGTAGGTGGTGTAGCTTTTGCACCTACCGGAGGGGCCCTTGCAGCATTGCGAGGAGTTCCCAAGTATTTGACGCTGTGCATACGGGGGATAGTATGTGGCCAGCGAGTATCTGTTTTGGTTGACAGTGGGGCAACCCACAACTTCATCGATGCACAGATGGTTGAGCGGAGAGGTATATAGACAGAGAGCTTCGATGGATTTTCAGTTTTGGTCCCAGGAGATCAGACTATGGTGTGTGCTCGTTCTGTCCCAGAGTTATCAGTGACGATGGGCACCTACACACTGACTGACCACTTTTTCGTGGTCAATATTCCGGACACCAACATGGTACTGGGTGTTCAGTGGCTTATCACTCGAGGGAAGGTCACAACAGATTGGAAGGCCCTAGAGATGGAGTGGGATGATGAGAAGACAGGGAGGCATGAGAAGATACGAGGACAACACATATATCCGCCTCAGACTGTTTCGGCTCATCAGATGGAGGCAATCTTCTGAAGGGGAGACGTAGAGTGGGCGGTGGAGCTGCGTGCATCAGAGGCAAGGACTACAGGACAGACGGTGCATCCAGAAATACAGTCCATCCTTGACCAATATGCCACAGTGTTTGGGGAGATTCCGCCGGGATAGCCACCAGACCAGGGGTTTGAGCACACCATTGAGCTTGAGCAGGGCATACATGTAGTGATTACTACCCCCTATAGGCATCCCAAGGCCTATCGAGATGAGATTGAGTGGGCCATTCAGGAGTTGCTAGCTCTTGGGCACATTCGGCCGAGCATGAGTCCTTTTGCTTCTTCCGTGGCATTGGTGAAGAAGAAGGACGACACATTGAGGATGTGCATTGACTACAGGGCCCTGAACAAGAAGACACTGAAGAACAGGTACCCCATAACCAGGATCGATGAATTGAGAGGAGCACGGTTCTTATCAAAGATTGATTTGAGATCTGGGTACCATCAAATTCGCGTGAGAGAGTAGGACATTCCCAAGACCGCCTTCAAGTGTCACTATGGGCACTTTGAGTTTTTGGTGATGCCCTTCGAGCTAACCAACGCCCCAACTACATTCTAGTCCTGCATGAATCACATCTTCGGGAAGTTTGTGTTGGTGTTCTTTGATGATATCCTCATTTACAGCAGGACTTGGGAGGAGCATCTCCAGCACATTGAGACAGTGTTGCGCATCTTGGAGGAGCAACAGTTCTATGCCAAGCTCTCCAAGTGTGAGTTTGGGTTGACGAAGATGTTGTACTTGGGACACATCATAGGGGTGGACGGAGTGAGAGTCCACGAGGAGAAGATCAGGGCCATCAGAGATTGGCTAGAGCCGAGGAACGTGACATAACTTCAGGGATTTATTGGCATTTGTACTTACTACCGGAAGTTCGTCAAGAGTTTCTCACAGCTTGCTGCACACCTGATAGATTTGACGAGGAAGGGGGCATTCAGTTGGTCGGATATAGCGCAACGATCCTTTGATAGGCTTAAGGAGGTTATGAGCAGCTGCCCAGTGCTTGCATTGCTAGATTTTTCACAACCATTTGTTTTGGAGTGTGATGCGCTGGGAGAGGGGTTCGACGCAATGTTGATGTAGGGAGGTCACCCTATAGACTTTGAGAGCCGGAAGCTCCTTCCGCACGAGAGGTTGTATTCTATATACGACAAGGAAATTGTTGGCCATTATGCATGCATTGGCCAAGTTCCGAGAATATTTAGTGGGTAACAGGTTCAGGGTGAGGACTGATCACAACAGCCTCAGGTTCTTTTTGGAGCAGAAACAACTTTAGGAGAGGCAGTAGAAGTGGATCAGTAAGATCCAAGCATATGACTTTGACATTGAGTATGTTAAGGGTAAGAACAACATGGTAGCATATGCCCTTTCACGTAGACCAGCCACGTTGTCTCTTATGAGCTTGGACACAGACTGGAGGGCTCGACTCTTAGTAGAGTACTCCAGGGATAGATTTGCATGTGAGGTTTTGGATGGGCAGGTGGCAGATGATAGGTACAGGGTGGTCGATGAGATCATAAACTACAGGGACTAGGTCTTCTTGACTGAGGGATTTTAGCTTAAGAAGAAGATTCTCCAGGCATCACATAATTCACCATTGGCTGTCCACCACGGGTTTACCAAAACCTACAGGGCCATTAGAGAGAGGTTCTCATGGAAGGGCCTCAAGGAGGACGTACTCCAGCATGTCTGGGAGTGCGATATTTGCCAGAGGAACAAGGGGGAGATGAGCCATCCCTTAGGATTATTGCAGCCTCTTCCCATTCCGGAGGGGAAATGGGAGTGTATTTCGATGGACTTCATCACATGGTTGCCCATGGTATAGGGCAAGGATTGTGTCTTTGTCGTCGTTGATCAACTGACAAAGTACACTCATTTTTTTGCCATATCCGCACACTACACAGCAACGTAGGTGGCCGAGCTGTTCTTTAGAGAGGCCTTCAGGCTACATGGTCTTCCTAAGACCATCACTAGTGACAGGGACAACCATTTCATGGGCGGGTTTTGGTAGGAGCTTTTCCGGTTGGTGGGGATGGAGTTGACACCGAGTACCAGTTATCACCCATAGAAGGATGGGCAGACAAAGATAGTTAACAAGTGGCTGGAGGGCTTCTTGCATAACTATGTCAGTGGGCAGTAGCGAGCATGGCTGAAGTGGCTGCATTTGGGGGAGTACTGTTACAACACTACACATCACATGCCCATTGGTATGTCACCATTCTATGCTTTGTATGTGTTAGCGCTTGAAATTTCACCTCAGGCTGAGACAGGTAAACCTCAAGGCTACATCAAACCATTTAGCCTCGTAGCTAGCCCTACGGGGCAGGAGAAGGCTC